>JAMKCH010046243.1:0-11757 GCA_023653785.1 Ophioderma brevispina | reverse complement strand
AAAATGTTAAACTAACTTTTTTTGCGCCCCCCATATACCACGTTAAACCACCTTAAATTCCATCAAGCATGGTATAATCCGTAGAAAATTTTTTTTGCTTTACAATTGACACCAATCACATTGCTGATTGGAGGCTGTTCTCACAACCAGTTATCCTTAACGGAACATGTTTTTGTCACAGCATGCGGCCATTTTGGCCGCCAGCTTGGATTTAGAGGTTACCGCAAAAAAAATTGAATCAGCAACAAGGCCATTGGCACAGCAACCTGAAATCAAACATTTATTATAGGTTGGTGATAAAAATCTGTCATATAGCATTTTATATGGTATTGACAAACACACATTTTTTTGGGTTTTCATAGTGTTTTAGAGAATGTTGCAAACTGTGTTTTTTTGGGATTACGACCCCATTCATAGCCTAGACACTATAACTTTTGAATTAAAGTGGGCTATGACTCCCGTGCTTTTCACACAAAATATATTAATATAAGGGGGCACATTCCTGAGAAGTCTTGATCCAATTATGAAGAAACGTTTTTGATATATGGGGGAAAACGTATTTTTCAGCCGCATCATTTTTTTTGAAAAAAATGGCAAAAATATTCTTTTGGCCCCAAACACTGTTGTGTAAGATACAACGAACCCACAAAAGTGGGTATCTCATGTAATAAATAAATTATTCTTCATATGGACAGCAAGAACAGGTTTGAAGGTCACGTAGACATTAACCCTCAAAACACCTGTCCGT
Source organism: Ophioderma brevispina (assembly GCA_023653785.1). Classification (NCBI taxonomy): domain Eukaryota; kingdom Metazoa; phylum Echinodermata; class Ophiuroidea; order Amphilepidida; family Ophiodermatidae; genus Ophioderma; species Ophioderma brevispina. Next base: position 11,009 of record JAMKCH010046243.1, on the reverse strand, counting down.
TAGCCAAAACGCGGCCATATTGGCCGCGATCTTGGATTTCGAGGTGCCCGCAACAAAATTTAATTTAGAGCACACCCTCTGATTATTGTGTATTATCATAAAAACTACCAAAAAATCAAGGTGTGCTTAGTTGTGTAGTGATCTGCTTATTTTTGATTTCTTTGGCCCTTCACTTACAATTTTCTAAGCTAATTAAACTAATCCATTTCAGATGAACTAACTGCAATGCTCCTGGTACAGACAGGCAATCATAGAAAATGTACATGCATAATATATCTAACTTAGGCGAGCGGACAGCTCTCATAGCTTTTACAAAGTGACGCCCACTCCTGGGGAGTACATAATTTTTTCTAAATAAATTCGTCTAAATTATAAAATCATTCAACAACGTGTTTCTCACGTCTAGTATTTACACATTTTTTTTGAAAAATTATTAAATTATCGTCTCTTTTTTTCCCTGAATATCAAGTCAGTGACCAACGGATGTATAGACCAGTGACCTCCTACGTCACTTCTTTGTTGCCTGCCTGCGAATCCATTCCTGCGATCGTTTTGGCCCATAGTAGTAAAATCTAACAGATACAATTGTCCAGTGTGTAACAGTCAGGCCGACTATTCAAGATACCAGGCCCTAACATTTTACAACATTGCTGTTAACTGGTCTATACCACTTCCACTGATGCCAGCAAATACGGCGCTACTGATAAGTAAATCCGTCCGTAATGCATAGGACAATTAGATTTTCAGATTCTCTGGAACTGCCAGAGCATTGTTATTGTCCATGCCTCCATTGTCCATGTTATCACCACCGCCCGATGATATGATCACAATAAAATAAAACTCGGGTTTCTTTCTTCCTGTGAGTCCCACTCACTTTGGACGTATATTGCATCAATTTATTCCAAAAAGGAAACGAAGATAACAAAAATCATGAGAGAATTGTTTGCTTGACAAGCTGTTAGTAACACCTTGTGCAGACCAAGAACCCACAACTTAATCATGTTTATGTAGGACATCTTTTCTATTCCATTTTAAAAAGTTTATTAGTCACCAGGTTACATGTCTTTCATATAGTGAATGATTCTTCGGATTTCTGCTAATAACATCGGTAAATCTATGTCCTGATTTTTTATTCCGTCAGTAAACGCATATTGTCGATGGTAACAACACACCTGGTGAGATGTGTGAATCAAAACTAAAATCCAATTAACATCTGAAAATGCTCACTTGTTCAGCAGATAATGCTGGCTTTAAACCCAATTACATGAACCCCTTTAGTATCGAATATGTTAAAGGCTTCATACCAGATTCAATTGAATAGATTTGTCTTAACAGTCCTGAGACACTCTAATCTATTCCTTTGTTGGGAGACAATCAAAGAAGTGGCAATTGTCATGAAATCGAGGGCCGGGTGAACCTCTAAATCTGAGGAGGATTAGGCCACGTAAAATTGTAGTTCGTTATGAGTGATCCAAACTTTATACTTCGATATATGATGGACAACCAAGACGTCAAAACAATTATTTCTGGAACAAGACTAATAAATGTAAACCAGCGTAACGAGGCTTAAACGAATCAGATTTTCTAATATTCCTTATGACAAAATAACTAAATGAGGAAAAGCAGCAAGCAGTTGTTTGATATGAAATCATACTGGACAAACACAACATATGTATTTATTGAATTTTCCTGATGTGATTGTAAAAATGGTGGAGGATCCTGAATAGTTGAGATTCTCCACCCTCTTCCCAATAATGACATAAATTTTGTCGAGTAATAATTAGGCCCTATTATTCGTATCATTTCTTTTGTTAGTTGACTGCTTCAGTTTTGTTCAATTTGATGTTTGGAATTTATTCCAGATTGCATTTGCCTTGCATTATTTTCTTCGTGAAGAAAAGGGACATTTTGTAAGGTTATGGGCCTTGGCGAGTAAAATAGGCCTAATTATTCGTAATCATTTTCTTTTGTTAGGTTGACTGCTTCAGTTTGTTCAAAGTTTTGATGTTTGGAATTTATTCAGTGCATTTTTGTCCTTGCATTATTTTCTTCGTGAGAAACGGGACATTTTTTAGTTATTGCCTTAATCTGATCCGACCTCGTCACATTAGAATTTCTATTGAACTTGGTGGGTAAAGCATACCCCCTCTCAGAACGAATGGGAATCGTCGACACCCCCGAAAAACTTTTATGAAATGACAGAATTACATCCTACTATAATAGAAATATGTTTAACGCTGCAAGTTACGGTTTGGTTTGGCACAAGATGTGTGGGACGCAGGTTACAAACAAATTTTCTCCCATGAATTTTGTTCACCTTCGTTTCCCTTTCGAATAAATATAGGGTCAAAGTTAATTGAACACACAGTAGAACTTCTAACTTTATTTATTCGTGAAAGAGGATAGGAAATTTGTGTTCCACATCATGAAAAATAGCTTTATCTATCTAATGTAAATCGGGGTGCTGGTATAACACCTGAACTTTTTCAGCTGCATGAGTAACAACAATGGCTCTGCAGTTCCAGATGAAAAAGGAATCTGAAGTGTTTGGTCCAGTACATACCGAGCGGATTTACTTATCAATAGCCCCGTTTTTGCTGGAGTCAATGAATCATGATGTACATCCGTTGGTCACTGATATTCAGGGCAAAAAATTGGATGACATTTCATTTTCTAGAAAATGTGCACATACTAGACGTGAGAACACACGTAGAACTGATTTCTATAATTTTTGAAAAAATCGGAAGAATTATGTATTTCCCAGGGGTGCGCCACCTTGGTCCTTATCCGAGCATCTTTTTCTCTTTGGCCTCATAGCCTAAATTTGCTGATCTATCAATGGTTTTACCAAGCTATTCCTCATCAAAATTTATGCTGTAAAAACAGTAAACACAGGAAGAGTTCCAGGGGGTGGCAGTTGTGGCAATTTCTGGAACAGAAAAGCAAGGTGTTCACATCCCTGACAAAATTTACAGTGTATCTAGCATGTTTTGCAACACAATTCAAAAGCATTCAGATCGGGATTCATGCATTGTACTTTAGGCTTGTAGAAAGATATTGATCTGGCAAGTGAAAGATGGATTAGCCGGGATTAGCACATATACAATAGCAATGGTCTGTGAGCTGATGACAACATGCTTTTCAAGTTTAGTAAATGCTGGCAGTAATGTCAGCATCCTTGTTCCAGAAAATGCCACAAACTGCCACCTCCCCCTGGAACTCTTCCTGTTTTTGCTGTTTTTACAGAATGTAAACATCCAAATTGTTTTCAAACTCGTGGAAGTGATTTCAGTAAGGGTTCTTTTCATTATGTCAATTTGTTTTTCATGCCATTATGTCTCTTAGTTTAACCAATAAATCTTAAATTTATTAGTGAAGTATAAAAGGAAATTTTAACTTTCATTCATAATATTCATTTGAACTGTAGAATTTCTGCAAAAGAAAATTCATATCCCGACTTACAGATCGCATAATATTCAAAATCGCCGTGATTTGGATTTGCGTGTGTCCCAAGAAATATCTGAATGTCTCCATCTCCTTTTGCCGTTATCGATATCTCCAATGTATCCGAGATTTCCGGCAACCATGGCCCAACATAAGTAGCGCTGGTTACAGCGTAATCCGCCGCTGGACTTAGGTTTACGTCGTAGCAAACTGCAATATTTAAAATATGAAAAAAAGATACACTGTACAAAAGTATTTTAACAAAACAAAACCCCGTTGCGTCAGTATTTTCAGCATTATATACTACAGAAAATATTTATTGTGTGTGTGAGAGAGAGAGAGAGAGAGCTGAATATTTCCATAACAATTAGAAAGGTACCGAATATGCCTATAATTTAGGCATACATTACAAAACAATGCCAGCCACATGGTTTTGGTTTATAAAACTAACACGTTTATTAGGCGTCTGCATTTTCTGCATTTTTTTTAAAATACGATAATACAAGAAAGTTGATTCTGTACCTACAATCATCATATGCAGATTAATTGCCAGACAAATGGGTTGATTAGAAAAGGAAAATAACCTTTGAGTAAAATTTGAGTTGCGTATAACTAAAAATCTAAATACGGTTTTTAACCCAAAACATCCTCCTCAAATTTAACCTTCTACCTCTCTAAAAAGAAAGATAGTCTCACGAGCGATTTGGATTTACTATATGATTTATATCGGTGCTTGTCATTAAGTGACCATGGGGTTGCACTCTCGTTAGTGGACAAGGGGTGGGGTGTTCCATTCCCCCTTGCCACTGCCGAGGAATTTTGCACGAAATTTATAATACCACAAGTGAAGGGGTCATAAGACCCCAAAACCAGCAATAAAAAGGAAATTTGTCCAAAATAAAAAAAATTAGGGGCAACATTTTTAAACACGGCAAATTGGGCAAAAAGATGGAAATTTCAAATAGGCCTTGCGCTTACATCAAACTTTTTGAAAACTTATTTTATGTTGATATCTACTCTAGAAGACTCAAATTAAATATATTTAACATAAAACTTGCTCGCTTTTAGGGAATCCTGTATTTTTACGGGTGTGCAAAATACACGTCATTTTCCCATAGCTTGTAGCGTAACGGTTAGCAACGTCTATGATGAAAGTGGTTTGACTAAAGGTTAAAGGTGCATTTCGTGATTTCAGCACTTCTCTTTTATTCATTAAAAGGTGAGTGTTCCGATTTATGTGTATTGGTTCTCTACTTTATATGAGAGCCTGGACTTGCACATACCACCATCAAGTTTACCGTGGGAAACAAACTTGAGGTTTTGATGGTAGACACAATAATGCATGTTGCAAAGCCCTGATGGTATTAACCACTAAAACGGAGGCTTTTTGTTATATCTTGGGAATGAAATGGATTGAGGGCTCGAATTCACGACGCCAATGAGAAAAATACGGTCTTTCATCTGATATCAAAATCGATACGACTTCCGGGCACCTGTAATCAACTAGGCAGCACTCATTGAGGAAAAGCTTATTCTCAAAAAATTTGAGTTGATCCCGATCTTGCGGTTTTGTGTTATGAACAATTGCTCGTTTCCCCCGGTCCCATAGAAACATGTGCTGTAAGTTGTCCGTTTACGGGAAAGGAAAATACAAATTTGGGGAGTTCTAACCAGACCAACCGAATTGCAGGTAAGATTGGCCACACGTGGATTACTAAGGCTAACGGTTTAGATGGATATAAACATCTCAATATTTAGGTAAGAAGGGGGGACGAGGTATGGAGCACGAAATGCCCCTTAATTATTTTTTAAACGTACTAGTCTGACTTTTATTCCTGTCAGTAAACGCATATGTCGATGGTAAGAATTCATCTGGAAGCAGCGGGTTGAAATCAACACTAAAAAAGCCGTATTAACAGGCTGAAATGCGAAATTGGTCGCAGAAGAAGATGCTCTACAATATGGAAAGGCTGAATACCAGATTCGATTGAAGAGATGGTACGTACAGTCTGAGACCCGCTATCGATTCCTTTGTTGGAACAACAAAGAAGGGATAAAGTGTTATGAACATCAAGGCCGGGTGACCCTCTTAATCTGAGGAGGATAAGGCCACGTAAAGATTGTAGTTCGTTATGAGGACCAATACTTTCAGTAATTATGATTGGAAAGACGTCAACATGTTTCTGGACCAGACGAATAAATGTAAACCAACGTAAACGAGGCTTAAACGAATCAGGATTTCTAATATTCATTAGGACGAAAAATACTGAAGGAAAATTCATGCAAGCACGTTGTCATGGTTGTTGATATAGCGAAATCTACTGCGAAAAAAAAAACATATGTCATATGGAAATTCATGATGTGGTTGTAAAAATTGTGATAGAGGATTCTGGTAGTGGAGATTCCTCCTTTACAGCAATAATGACTGAAAAATTTGGCGAGTAATAATTACTCATGTGTCATGTCTTAGTGAAGCTTCAGTGTTCAAGTTTACCGCTTGGAATTTATTAGGCATTGGCCTTGCATTATTTTTCTTGTGAGAAAAGGGATATTTTTTTAATTATTGACCCAACATCGTCACGTTAGACTTTCTATGAAATTAGTGGGTAACGCATACACCCTCTCAGAACGAATGGAATCGTCGACATGCCCCAAAAACTTTTAATGAACTACAGGAAAAAAATCTTACATAATAATTGTTTATTTCTATGTATGTGTGAACATATTATCAGAAAAAATACTGTGGTTTACTTTGATTTTAGAATATTCTCAGCTGACTTCCGTTAGTGCCCAAGGGGGGTGTCATGGGACCTCACTCAGTAACTATAACGTGGAAGTTAATGTTTTGTATGGCAAAGAGTGAATTTAAAAGTCAAACACTTACAAAAAATCGGCGAAAAATCCCACGCTAAAGCGGCCAGAGCGAAAACAAATTTGAGGGTCCATAGGCCCCAGGTCACTCAAGTGTTAACTGTGTTAAAGTAATTTGTCACCCGTTAGGTGATTAAAGGGGCAACCAGTGGCGGATTAAGAGTCAGCAGTGGCAGCAGCTGCGACAGTGCCCACCCTAAAATATATTGCTCTCAGGGTCCTCAGAAACCCTCATAGCCACAAATAAAAGTGCGACATTGCGACATTGCGCGGTCGCAAAGGCCCCCACCCAACTGCTGACAGGGGCCCTTTTCCTTAAAGCGGCACTGGCACATTTTCACAAAAATAGGAATTTTTCAATTGCTCTCAAATGATAGTCTAGGCATTGGAGGAACAGAGATAATTTTCCATAAAAAAATAACCATACCCCAAAAAGATAGGACATTGATTTGAGGATAAAGACATCCAGGTAATTTGTAGGCCAACTTTTGAAGTTTTCCATACTTTAATCAACAAATGTGGATTACATGAATATTGACTCGTAATCATGATATTAAAACACAAAGGTTATAGGCCGCGTTTCTAAACAGTGTGCATAGCGTGAGAAACATGCATACGGAGTGCGTGTTCTCGTGTTAAAAAAATTTTTCGTCGTCTGCTGAATTTCGCGTCGCCGGCGACGTTAAATATAAAATCGTTCTGTTTAACCCATAAGGAGCTGATTGGTTCTTAATCATTTCGGGTGAGGGCTCTTGTATATAAAAAGCTTACAAAAACTCATGCAAAAAATATCTCGATTTTGAAAAATCTTGAGGGCGCACTATTTTTCAAATGTGCCAGTGTCTTCTTAATCCACCCACTGGGTTGCAAAAGCAGGTTAGACTAAACAGGATTGAAGGGATTAAGCCTACAGAATCATTTCTTGGTACAGTCAATTTTGAAATTTCAATTATATACTATAGGAGCAAATACTAAATTTCATCGTGTTTAAAGTGAAACATAGGCAAATTTAAAAATCGCCTTTGTTTTAATTTTTGTAATTTACAAAAATTTTAGCCAAATACATGGTAGGGAATCTATTGGGGGTCTCATCAAGTATAAGAAATCAACTACATATGAATACAAATTAGAGGCCTCCAAAATCTCTCGTTGCACTTTTTAAACTCTTAATTTCTTTAAAGAGACAGAGGGACATTTCAAGAGAGAACGCCCCTCAATTTTTTTCGAACCAAGGTTTTTAGCAATTTAGAAGGCGGACACACTGAAGTGAAATAAGCTGATACGCCGTATTTAGGTCATAAGATGATGATTTAAGTAAGTTCTGTCGTGCACGACAGAAATCAGAGCCACGGTTTCCTATACGGAACGATTTGGACAGCAGGGCCAATTCAAAAACAAATTTTTGATGGTTTTCTTTCGTGTGTTTGTTCAAGAAAAAACCTTCGAAAATTTCGGTAGGTGGTCTACACTGATCAAGGTGCATTGAGAAATTAGCGAAGGACAAGATCATGATAGGGTGCCTTTGGACAAATGAGGTCAGGTTCTGAGAAGCAAATGTCACGAGCATGAAACGAAACATGGTTCAACCAACAGTGGCGGCGCCAGGGGGCATGGGGGGGCAATTTTTTTTCTTGCCCCTCCCCCGTTGCCCCCCGGTCGTAAGAAAAATGAAGGATTTCGGGAAAAAAATCAGTGGATTTGGGGCCAAAAAATCAGCGATTTTGGGCCAAAATTGGTGAAAAATTCCAAAAGTTTTTTTTTTTTTTTTTAAAAAAAAAAAAAAAACAGAATTTCACTTTTGCCCCCCAATTTCACTGGCCCCCCCAGAAAAAGAGGTATGGTGCCGCCACTGTCAACCAATGTGTTTTGCCTGCCATGACCTATGGTACCGAGACTAGCCTGATAAAGGCTGTCTGACTTGAAGAACCGACACATGCTTTTTCACAACGGTATACTGTGTGATTGGACATTTATTCTTAATTATTCTGAATAATTGTGTTTTTCAGGTTTGCAATCCGCATGCTTTAGCATTGAAGGGAGGGCTATCTCTCTAGAGAAAGATTTTTAAAAATGGTAAATCCCTGTGGTCTGTCGTGCCACTGGATTCAGGGGCCTACTAGTCTATGTATTAAACACCAAAAAATGTTGTGGGTCAGGGTGCAGTGGGTGTGCTAATCAGCAGGCGCCCAGCCTTGATTAAATTACTCGTGGGGTTTTAAGCTTCCCTGTAAAAATCCTATGAAATGTTTGCCAAATGAAAACAAGACCGAACAAGGCGCTCAGCCTGAGTTGAACTTATTGAACTTGCTAGCGGAAGCATGGATTTCCATTGTTTTTTTTTTAGGGGGGGGCCAGGTGGAATTGGAGACCTCAAAATTAGGTGTTTAAAGGGGGAGGCCCGATTTAAGGATTGAAGTTTCATCTTGATAGGTTGGACTTCACTCTAAAAAAACCCCACCTGTAAAGTTTCGAGCCGATATTTCAATCCGTTTTGATGAGAGAGCTAAAAACGTGATTTTGTAAGCCCCATAGAGTAATATGTAACCATTAATATTGGTCGACCAAAGATGGGGCCATTTTTGATCATAAATTCCAAACAAATATAAGGTCCACCCTGAGTCTAAATCTGCAATGCAAATGGTGCGCCCGCAGGCGGGTGCCCGATCTCTTGTCATTGGCGTTTGGGCCAGACTCACACATAAGTGCTGCTGGGGGGGTCGCCACTCTCCCGAACACAGCGAGTTCTGTTTTGCCATTACCAGCAATGGCCGGTACCCCCATTTAATCTCCTGGGTGAGAGGAGGCAAGCGAGGTAAAGTGCCTTGCCCAAGTGCAAAAACACACTTGGCGACAGAGGGGCCGAACACACAACATTAGCTTATGAGGCAGAGCGCTGATCCACTGCACCACATGTGCCCCACTAGTAATATTCTACTGGTGCTAATTTAATACCCATTTTGTCTAATCTCCATTGGGATGTTCACCCAAACTAATTGAATCTTAGGACTTGTTAAATATTGGACCGAATGGGATATTGATCAGATGGACATTAGAACAATAGAGTTTATTCTGATACAAAATGTTGACCAACCTTCGGTAAAATCTGGGGACTTCTTGGGCGAGGCTATTAGCGATAGGCCATGGACCTTTAATAGAGTAAATTTCGACATTTTTAGTTTAGGGAGGGGGTATGCTCCATACTGCATGATTTTTAACCTAGGTTTGTTGATTTTACCTAGCTATGATCTGTGACATTATTGTATCAGAACGAATGAATAAAGTTGGTAGAGCGCCTTGAACAAGGCTATGCAGACGGCTTGGCCATTGGTCAATAACAAGAGAAAAAATGGAGAAAAAACTGAAGGTAGCCCAAAATATGAACACGGACAGGCATTCTGCTTGGCATAACCACGGTCAACAAATGTGTGTGGAATCATAACCATACTCCCGTCCCACCGACTCGCACAGAAACATCTGACCTTGTTTATAATATATATATATAGATTAAAAAATGTCGTTAAAAAAATTAAAAAAATTAAAAAAATTAATATATATAATATATATATATATTACAATACCATAGCGAAAATTAATATTCATTAGCTATAAATTATGAACCTTTCTTATTTTAGCTAATTAATTAATATTCCTGTTTTTTGTTAGCTAATGAAGATTATCTCTCATTTGCATAAATTAATATATCATTCTTTTGACGGAATAAATCGCAAACAATGGAAAACCGGTTAAGGCGAAAACGAATTTCGCCCTAACGTCAAAATCTGTACATAACAAAAGGTAACTTTCGCCCTAGCGTAAGAGATTATGCTTATATTGGATATAGTATATATAATATATTAATAATTCATTAGTCCTATAATGAGCCTTTTCTTATTATGCTAATCATAAATATTAAGTTTCTTGTTAGCTAATGAGATATCCTCATTTTCAATAAATAATTTATTTTTTTTGACGGAATGAATCGAAAACAAAGATACGTTAAGGCGAAAAAAAATTTCGCCCTAACGTCAAACTCTATGTTTATTATAGAAAAACATTTTCGCCCCTAGCGTAGGATATAGTGATATATATCTATATCTCTATATATAAGTTTGAGTGCCACGACAAAAAGGCATTTTTCCAGCATGGGTCTGTACTTACAGCAATATTTGCAAAAACATTTTTTTGAAGAGCGCCCCCATTTTAAAAAAATTGGGATTTTTTACACGGTTGCATTGGTAACTGGCTAGTAACTATACCTGTGAATGGTAAACTCGAAAATGTCTGTGTTTCAACAAACGAGAAGGTGCTGGCGGAATCCAGGAGGGGAAATTCATAATGCAGGGGGTCAAAATGAAAACTGCTTGGATTGCTTTAAAAGTAACTCAAGTTTTCTTCTGTGTTTACAAGGAGTAAAAAAGGTATATTTGTGTACTACCTCACAAGATATGGTACCGAGGCATCAACCAAAGGCGTAAAATCTTAACATTGCACCGATTTTCTTTAAAGTTGGGCTAAATTGTTAACCATTCCACAGGGGTTGCAACAAAAGTAGTTGACACTCTCATTGTGTATTTTTATGCGAGATAATGACAAACAAGCAACCCATTGACCTCTATTGATCTCCGAATAAGTTTGGTAAGTCGTAACCATACCTTTTTTAATCCTTTGTAACAAGGCTAACACTTTTGGTTTAT
>JAMKCH010046242.1:0-14648 GCA_023653785.1 Ophioderma brevispina | reverse complement strand
CAATGATATAGCTAACCATGGGATAAGGGTTGCATTGAGTAGATGTTCCAAAAGGAAACCTTGATAATTCTCTACACAGGATTAATGATCAACTTTTCAATTACTTCACATATACTTAAAAGTGCAATAGTGTGTTTCATACTTCAATAGTGTGCATTTATCATTGGATTTGTTTTGACAGAAGGTAAATGTCTTATTCTGTTGCACTTGCAAAGTAAATAGTTTTTAACATATTTTCATGTTCTGTATTTATCGGAATAACACTAAAGGATTAAATCCAAGGATAATCTCCCTCCACTACGCACCCCACATCCTTATCGGAGAGAACGACTTGACGTCGCTCAGATTACCTTCCATGAGCCGGCAGTGTTATTTAACCTCCAGGAAAGTTCCACTACTTAGCATCTTCTCACCATACGCGGTAAGTAGACAACCCACAGATTTTGCAGGGTGGTACTTTTTAGTGCCCCCCCACCCAAGACGATAACTGCTCGGATTGATGTCTCACGTGGATGGAAAAAATTCATTAATCCCCTCATGATTGTAACTGAATATTCAATTAACTTTCAAACGTGGCAGGTAGAACATGAGGTGGTCATGTGCTGTATAGTTTGTTGGACAGGTTATTACCTATTATGAGCTCATTTGCATATTAGCAGTTGTGGGGCCATCGTAATTATGCCTTCACATTATTTTATTTTACTATTCAGGGAGTACTTCCCCACCCCACAATTCATTCATAACTTAGTGTGTCCACAAACAGCTTCCCATTACTGGTCACCACACCTTGGATGTATAAGGTCGCTGAACCATCCATAGTCCAATGTCAGAATGGATAGGAGCTAATAGGGTGAGATTTTAAATGAAGTGATTTAATGTACACTTGAACTTTCTTAGATAATTATAAAAGCAGCACTCCTGAGGAAATTTTGCTACGGAGTTTTGCTCTTTTGTTTTGAAGAAAATTAAAGAGAGTTCAGCAAAATCTTAACATGTCATAATTCACGGACAACTAGTGCCTGCTTTTAAATGCGCACGTATGCATGCTGGCGCTTTCAACACATCGCTATTTTATGCTGCGCCACTGAATATCAATGCTGACATCACTGACTCGAGGAAGATAAATGCACCTATAGCTTATCGCCTACTCTGAAAGATGTTTCTATTGAAGATCCCTGGCATTTGCAGGTAAATCTCTTACCGGGATAGAGCAAGGAAAAGTTGGGATAACGGTCAGTTTCTATTGGCCGCTTTACCGTAAATATACCGGTGGCTGCTGTCGATCAACTCCACAAAAAACTTTGCCGGCAAAAGGTTGTACACTGAGGTCAACGCTAAGCATTGTGGGTTTACCTTTCAACAAAAAATATTGGCGGCGACACCTGCGTAGGATTGTTGTCGATTTTGACATTTTCAGGGAAGATAGTTATGGGTTAAATGTTCGTGAACGTCAGAGAAGGGTTCGAAGGTAACGTGGAGTTGTACATCGGTGAGAGGCGATGTACGTAAAAATCGAGATGTACTGCCGAATCATGGCCCTCATCTCTCTAGTCCAGGCGTCCACACGTAGGGTCTAATCGTCAATCGTAATCACGCGGTAGTATCAATTTCCGTTTCCTCGCCTGCATTCGCACTGTCGCAGAACGGAGTGTGCTTCTATTGGCGTTTAACCGTTAAGTGACGCCGCTATTTCCTTCCTCGAGAAGGAAATTTTGCCGGGTGATTTACCAGTAATAGTGATGTTCCTGGGTCCGTTTCTATTGGGCACATTTAATCCCTTATCCTCTCTTTTCCGGTAAATGGTCCCAATAGAAACACAACCTTGAGTGACTTCCCTACTGTTTACTTTGTTTGACTCAGATGGCGGATCCAGAGTGGTCAATAAGAGTGATGCATGGGCAGATTTGGCCAAAAATAGGCGATTTGTGCATGATTTTGATCAGATTTTCATGGGACCACTGCTCCTGGGTCAACCTCCGATATCCACCACCGACACTTTAGTATAATGTTAATATATGTCTTCTACCACCCATGTATTGTTCTGGTGCCCTCATCCCTATGAGGATTTACCACTCTGGGAGGATGTCATCCAGCTTATAGTGGCCAAGACATGGGGGCCATGGATCCACACATCTTTGCTGTGGCTGAGAGGCATTCAAACGCATGTCAAGGTGAGTTGACTATCTTCGAATAGATTTTTGACCTGTCGAAAATAAGGCAAAACTACAAATAGCAGAATGAAGCAAAGCACCACCCACACATAAATGAACTGGTAGACACCCTTTGCTAGACGGTGATTGGGTGAACCAATCCCCTACTGCAATGTTTGGGATTGTAATTTTTCTTTTCTGGCACTGTGAATAAAGTAGTATCTCTACTTTAGGCGTTAATGAAAAGTCTATGTTATTTTCCCGTAAACCCGCCCGCGTTATGAAATTTTCTGCCCGCCGTTGGATGGCTGAAATCCCTAAAAAGTTCCATTATTTTATATTTTTAAAGAAAATATCAAGGTTTCTTCTTGTGAATCACATCTGTGGAATGTGATTTTAGTAGAGTATTAAATCAAAGAACGGTTGCAAATCATTTCTAAATGTAGGGTGGCGGTTTGACGCAATATTGTAGCTATTAGAACATGCTGAAGGTTGGTGAATGCTGTTTTCTTCAAATTACGAATAATGAATAAAGAAATAGTTTGCCTCATTATGATTTTTAAAAAAAATTTAACGGACACCTACATTGACTTTCATTGGCCTGCCCTGTTAATTACACTTTCCCTTTACAGTATCTCGGATTGGCTTATTGAATGATACCTCCCTCTTGTATTTTGGGGATTACTTTTTAAGGGCCATTTCGTGATCCACAACCCCGTCCCCCGACTTACCTAAACATTGAGATTTTTGTATCATCTGATCTGTAGCCTTAGTTAATCCATGTGTACCTAATCTAATGTGGAAATTCGTAATTTTGTATTTTTGTGGCCTATGGACCATGGGAAAACAATAGATTGCTCATAACACAAAACCACAGAATTGGAATAACTCAATTTTGGTAAATACGCTTTCTCATGATATCAGTGAACACATGAATAAAACATAAGTTGCTGGAATCACGAAATTGCACCTTTACGTACTAAAGCAAACACAGAAAAGTCTTGTAATGGCCATTCTCTGTGTTGGGGTGACATGATAAATATGGTGAACTTCCCAATTCAGATGCATTGTGCCATAGATTTATATTAAAACTTCTGATTCCAAAACCTGCATCGTCAAAGAGACTATGCAGGGAGTCCACTGCAAAAGTAGGTGTTCAATTCCGCGCCATTTTACGACACACCTCCCTCCCCAGTGGGTTGGGTTCGTATTTTTACGTGCATAAACAAGGACGACAAATGAGTGAATGTTGAACAATTTCCCCAGTAGCCAAAGCAGAAATTACGGGGGGGGCTACATTCAAAGTTTGCGCAGATTTACCAGAAGTCCAATTTTGTCGGTGCACCTGAGGAGACAGATGGACCATTCACCCTTTGTTCCATGTTGCCACAGTATTTACATGATAATTTTTCTTGTCATGTCTCGTCTCCTGACATTAGCAATTTCAATACCAGTAATTAATATTTTCTTAGGAGTAAGGTGTCAGAGTATGAAGAATAGATCCCTGGACATGTGTTAGTTCTTACCCTGGTTATTAATTTTACTGCGTCCTTTGCATTGTGCAGGTTTTTTGCGTCAGTTTTCACTGGACAGGCAAAAATCAGCTGCCCTTCTAAATTTTAAATGAAGAAGTAGTTTGATTGGTATATGTACTTTGATTATAGTAGTCCAAAAGGGCTAATTTCTTGCAAGATTCCAAATTTCTTTATTTTCTGATATTCCAAGTATTGATCATTATCTACAATTATTCAGTGTTCATATTAACATTTAACAATCAACGATATCTATGCAATGCCATACCAATTTGCTTACCATCGATTTGTATGTTTTTTACCAGAACTAAATACTATTTATGCCAATGTGGGATTGATTCTGTTATTGTGCCCTGGATGTAAGTAATATAACAAAATTTAGGTTTATTGAAATACGGGGTGTGTTAGTATTAAGTATGACTCTTTTCAAAGCCCCTTTCAGGGTCGAACCCAACATTGTCTTGCTTGTTATTTGTCCTGAACCAGCTGTTTTGCTTGCACAATAAATAGCCCTGTTAGTTAATTATTACTACGCATGTCCGACTTTCTGGCTAGTAGAGTAAACACACTTCGGTGCACGACGATCCTTGTATAACTTGAATGGCATTCCCCTTCATGATCGTTAGATGATTGTCTGCAAATGCACAGCTGCTATGTCACGGTGATGGTGAAAAAACTATTGGCAGTTTAAAGTTAGTGCAGTTACCCTAACCTGGTTGTGTTAATACCTAGTTACTGAAGGCACACTCATCTTCACTCACAAAAAAAAAATATTTATACACAGTAGAAAATGGGTTGTAAAACAGTGACCTGTGTGGTGATACATGTAACCACTAACAGCTTAGTCATTAGCATTGCAATCCGCCAACAGACAGCAGACGCTGCCTGGAAGAAAAAACTACTGTCATTTACAAAAAAGGAAGAATTATGCCCATGAATACTAGATACTAGCCGGCGCAGCCGTGCAACTGTAAAAATCCTCGTGAAAAATGCTTGTAGCGTTTTATCAATCGCTTCTAGCGTTAATATCAATGGTAGCGTCGAGCGATTGGTTTGAATTGAAGTCAATGGCTTGACGTCAAGTCGCTGGGCATGCTAGCGACTATCAATTAGATATCAGCAGTCGCTTTCCCAATATTAAGCGACGGAAGTGATGTTCCATAAAAAATACATCGGTCCTTGGACCGCATGTGTCGCCTGCCGTCGCGGGTGAGTGATGGATAGGCCTAACATGACCTTTGATCTTGATATTGACCTTGGGACCTCTAAACAAATGAGGGCTTGCATGTAAACTCCATAAACCAAGTTTGGTTCCAATTGAACTTCACTTTCAAATGAGGTCAATTTTACATTTTCAGCCTATCTTACAAACTTGACCTTCACTGACCTTTGACCTTGGTATGTGACCTTTGGACCTCATCAACAATGGGGGGATGCCATGTTGCACCTGGACCCAAGTTTGTTTGGTTTTATTCCATCAAAGTTATTGAGGATATTACAGGGCAAATGTTAACCCTTTTTCACAACAACAGACATCAAAACAGACATCAACAGACATCAAACAATAGTGCGACAAAGTGATCCTATGTCGGCTTCCTGCCTTAGGGCAGGCCCGACACAAAAACCGCTACGCTCTGTGACATTGCTAGTCATATCATTGGGCATATATGTGAACAACCACATTGAAACACAGTTTTGGGATTTGGGCATTTTCAGGAATTATGTAATAAATGACAACTCTGTGTTATTCATAGATCGGGATGCCAATTATTTCACCAAAAATCACCTTTATTACGTGGGGATAAAAATGGATGGGAAGATAGCACATCTTAGTAAGCGCAGCAAGATACGTGGAGGTTGGTGCATGCTCGACCAATATGCATCTGAGAAAGAGGTGCGGCGTTCCTCATGGCTCACGCAGTAATGCGTGTTTGTGGTGAAATCGTCCACAAATTATTAGTCAGACGTAAAAATGTTGATTTAGCTTAGTTAAACTTGCACAGAATGAATACAACAATTTCCAATACATAATGCAAAAAATCCAACTTCAACCAAATGAGAGGGGACTTTTGTTTACATTTAAAAGAAAAATCCCTTGATAATGTCTTTAACAAAAATGTTTGGGCTTGGCTACTCTATACTGCTGCTTGGTATATCTTTTGAGATTTAGAGTCATTAAATGTTGACTTTAACCCTTATATGTATCCCATATTCACTTAAGTTGCAAATGAAATATGTAAAATTGGGAAGAAAGGCAACCATGCCATGACAGATTTCAAACCTGTTTTATTTCAGACATCAAGTTGTTATAGATTCAGTAAGCATTGAAAAGTGTCTGACTCAGGAATCAATTACCATATTTCTCCGTCTTTTGCGGTGATTCGGTCTCTATTTCCTTGAAAACCAGATTTGAGCAAGATCAGTCCATCATGTGAGCGGAGAGAAAGTGGCGCCGGCCAGACGGCTGTCGGCCAAATAGGCCATGAGATTTTCGCCTCGGTGGGTGGGTGGAACGGCCGAGACGAATATTGAGAAGAAAGTCATGGCTTTAATCCTTTATGGAGGTAAAGCTAGCTTGAATAACTTGGAATGGTGTGAAATTAGGCCTAAAATTGTTCTCGCCATATAAAGTGTGATATAAGGTAGTTTGAGGTGCAGAGAACATATTCCTCTACACTTGTGTTCCAGGAACCCATCTTTTGACTCGTCTATAGCAGAGCTATTCATGATTTATGTTTGCGCTTTATTAAGTTAATGATGTATTTAAGTATTACAAAAGAACAACTTTCTGCTGGCTCCGATTGCGTGGCGTGGGTCTATAGGCGCTTCGTCTGTAATCCAAACCCGTCGTAGGTCGATTCCTTTCATCTTATGTATTATTCTTAGATTTTTAGAGTTGAGTTAGACTTAGAGTGGAGCAATTGCAACCAAAAACATCCGAGGTCAACGATTGAAACAGAAATAGTGAATATCCATAATGAGATAATTCAATCCATGTGTGGTCCTAGAACACAAGTTGTGGATGGAATGGTCCTTTGCTAGTTGAAATATCAGAATGAGAATCAGAATCAACTTAATTGCCTTAAGATAATATAAAAGTTCAATCCAATCAACAATCCAAATGACAATCTTTGAAACAACAATTATGGAGGAGATGGGCAAAAAACGCCAGTCGGCCAGAGGCGAACGCCCCCTTTAAAGGTTACTCCAGAGATTTTTCCAATGAGGGCGCAATCAATTTTCAACAAATCGAATAACTAAGCTCAAATCAAAGCCCTTAATATAGAAAATCACAATTTGTTATAAAAATTCGGGATCTGGAATTTTTGTTATAACACGGTAATCCTATGGCACTGTTATACTGGTGCATTAAATGTTTACTGCATGAAAGTGGAAAAATCAGATTCATCTCAACACTTTGAATTTGAGCCTTTTAGGTGACCATCTTTGTTTAGATGACTATTTTTAATTACTACACAAAAAAATTCTATTTCAGAATCTCTGGAGTCAGCCTAACTTAAAAGGGGGATAATTGACCATTGACATGTTTCCCCTGCAAAATGTTGTCTTTAAAGTCACTGCACCGTATATTGCGTTCTGATATGTCAATCACTTTCTACTGCACTAAATGCCAAACACACTGCAAATCCAGATAAAAAAATTGACTCTATTTGGCACGCGATAGTTTTTTGGGTAGAGACCTTAGTCGGCATACAACTCAATAATCACAGGGGCAGTGAAGTAATGAACGAGCTTTAACAGGGGTTAGATCAAATCCGATTCCAGTTGCCATTGGGTTGGTATGAAACGCCATGAATTTTTTTATGTCAAACCCTAGTGATGAGAAATGTGGAACCTACTTGCTGTTATGAATTTCAGGGGTCATGGAATCAAAATGTGGATGAATGTATGAAACTCTACAAGAAATTATTGGGACTTATGTAACTAAGTGAACTCAGCTGAAGAATGCGATGATTCCTTGAACTATCTTAATGATTAAATCTTGGTGGTTTGTCATTTGCCTTTCTAGGCCATAGGGTAAGTGCCAAAACAAAACAAGAAACGACAACAGTAGTCGTTTGGCAAGTACATCGAGATATTGCTCGTGCGGACCCGGAGAGAAGCAACACATCATCGGCGCCAACATGCGGACATACCTGCTGGAGAAATCGCGCGTCGTCTCACCAGGCCAGCGAGGAGAGGAATTACCATGTATTTATCAGCTGTGTGCGCCAGTCATCACCAGAACTCAAAAACCTCAGATTAGGTAGGTCTTTTGAGGGAAAAAAAAAAATTATATTTCAGGTTATTGTTCTGTGAACACTGGGATTGGCAATTCACAACTCTGTATTTGATCTGTGTGGTGTGTGGAAATTGAAACTGCAAAACCTGAAAAGAGAAGGTAGTCTTTAAGGGCAGTGTGAACCTTGAGTTTCCGAGTAGATATTTTGGTTTGTACTTGCAATATGTGATTATTGTATGTAAAAGTATAAATTTTATAGGAGAAAGAAAATTGGCCGATGAACCCGATGATGGCATTAATGTAAAACTTTCCGTATTTTGAGAAAAATACTAAAAAAAAACCACGATTTTGCCCCAAAATTTTCAGACAGATACACAAAAACAATTTGAATTTTTCATTGATTTTTATGTTTAAAAAAAGAAAAAACCTAAAAAATTAAAAAAAAAACTTTTTCATTTTTTTTAAAATGCGTTACTTTTCAAATATAAGGAAAAAAAAAAAATGTCAAAAAAGGTGTTGATTTTTTACTTTTTTCTTTCCACAATTTGCGTATATATTGGCGAATACAAATCGAAATATAAAAAATTAAAAAAAAAAAAAAAATGAAAAAGTTTTTTAAAAAATTCAAACCTTATTTTTTTATAGGCCTGTTTTGTTGATTAAAGTTAAAACTTTCCTTTTACTTCGGTATTTTTTGGAGTTATATTCACCAAATTAAATTTTAAAATTTGCCACCAAATTTGCGAAAAATGAACATTGAGAACATCCGGTTTGGTTGTTGTTGATAGTAAAAAAGTGCACTTTTCACGCCATTTCAAGCTGTCTCTTTCTAAGATAACTATCTTGGAACCAAATTAAGTATGTTGTTGCAAGTGATGGAAAAATTACACCTTTATGCATTATTGAATTTCAAACATATTTTGTCTTCTAACTCCAGGGAATTAGAAGAGAAATTGAAATTTCATCTGGCCTAAATTAGCGCTTTGTTACATTTTCAATATTATTTTTCGTTTTTCCAAGAGCGTTCGCGCAAAAGTACTGTAAAACACGCGCACGCTTCATAAGCAGCAAAAAATTCACGCGCGACGCGATGGTTGGTCCTTGCGCCTGACGGCGTGAAATGTGCTTATTTCACTGCCGTTTAGGCACCCCAAGCGGTTTTTGGACTTTAAAGGTCAAAAAAAGATGTTTTAAATCGGGCAAAAAAACACAGCTCAGGATTGTCTGCAGTGGATAACCTTTGTTGGTAACTTTAGAACACAGTTTGATGTTTTAAAATGGTGCAAAAAATTCGAGTAAATTCAGTGGTTTTTGTTTAAAAACAAAAGCACCCAGGGTGACCCACTGACCTAAGAATGCATGAAGAGTCAAGGGTTAAAGAGGTCCATGGTCCGTCAACTAATAGCCTTTCCACAGGGGACCCACGATTTACGGAGGAAGTTGGTCAAAATATTGGTTTCGGAAGAAAGCTATTATTTTCTCATTTACCTGTGAATCGTAGGGCAAAAGAAATGTTTGGTTAGCTTGTTATGAGCAAAAATATGCCGCCATTTTGGTCGACAAATATAATTTTACACAGTACTCTATGGGGATTACAAAATCACGTTTTTAGGTTTCACTTCAAAACGGGTTGACGGTTGAACAATATTGGCGCGAAACTCTTAACAGATGGGGTTTTGAGGTGTGAAGGCCATTCTATTAAGATGAAAAAAAAAGTGTGTAACTTAAATCGGGTTCATTCCCTTAAGGTGTCTGTAAGACTCATTTAAAATAATATATGTTTCCCAGATATCGTCACGCCTGCAGTAACATGTGATCCTAAGCCATTTGAAATGGAATATAAAAATAAACCATAAAATTAAAAATTTATTGGAAGAAAGGTACTTGGGAGTCTTGTATTTTATAGGAAGTTAGGAGGGAAGTATGTGGAGGTAGAGCTTGAATTGACAAAGCATTTGTGTTGTAGTCTGAGGCACCCACGTATAATGCCACTATGCTTGGTGGTCTATCTAGCTGCATAAGTCATAGGTATTGATATGTGAACAGCATTAAAAAAAAAAATCATTCTCTGAAACTAGTGAGTAAATCTTTCAAGTAGTGATAAAATCAACACTAGGAATCTGAACAGCCTTTTACCAAAATAAGGGGCTCTCCCCTATTGCATCTGTACAGACAAATTCATGCGTAATTACTAATGTTAATAGGACTTAATTTCATGTTGCTGTCTGGTTGCTTGAATTATTCGGCTTGTAATTATAGCTAAAACTTAAAAGGTGGAATTGCGTTGGGGTTTATAATAAAATCATAATGCTCCACTTGTGGGCGGACAGCTAGCTGGAGGGACACACTTGCAAATCTGTGTTCAAGCGTATGGTGGTTGTATGTGTGTGTGTCACTTAAATGTGTTTAAGTTTTTATGGAGGCAGCCACAGCGTATATTCTTTAATATAGTGAGTGCGTAAGCCAGAGAACTGCAAAATTCTAGTTCAAATCTTCTAAATTCTTTTTCAAATCTAAAAATTATTTTTTCTGGGTTACAAGAAGCTAAAAAAACAGCGTATGGGTCTAAACTCTTATGAATGTATTAGTGAAACTGAAGACTAAATAGTCAAAGGTCAATAAATTTTGTTCAGGGTGAATCTTTTAATGTTTCATTTGAATTGCATTCATCTGGTTTCTTTCTCCAATCAACACAGGAAGTTTTAATTTAATATGTGCTGTCTTTGGAACTGAGCCAACCAAGGCGGAAGAAAAGGGGTTGAAATTATGTTAAAAATTTATTAAAAATTCATGCAGGTTAGGAGTGAAACAGGGAAAAATGAGATAGAAAGAAGACAGTTTTTCTACAAAAAATATTCGTTTTCCAAAAAATGATGAAATATAAAAAAAGTAAAAAAAAACTCTATGATTAATTTTAATTTTAGTTAAAAAAAAAAGGAAAAAGAAAAATGGCCCAATCAGCAATAAGTAAGCAGCTGTCAAACTTCCTCACTCGTCTTTTCACACTCAAGCCACTTGTTCCTGTGATGATGCCTAAAGTGCAAACATAATATAGACAAATTAGGGAAGATATATCTGTGTATAATAGAGAAGTCCCTAATGGCATTAATCAGTTTTCAGGTGAAGTAAAATAAGAGGGAAAAGAACATATGCCATGGCTGCCTTGTAATTGCAAACCTTGATTGAGCAAGGCCTCAGGCCTAGCATGAAAATATGGGATGGAGATCAGTGACCTAAACAAAAGCTATGGTATTCTCCCGTGATGACCAGCTCCAGTAGTTAAAGATCCAGCTTGCTGGTTCACCCTGAGCAGGTTAAACAGATTCAAGTATTGGGAATAACGCCTAACACTCATTCTAATGACTCCACCAGCGAATCAAAAGCAGCATTATTATTAGGCATCAACAGCACTAGGGAAAAAGTACAGAGAGTTGAGTGATTAAAGAATCTCACTCTCCACCAAATTAGACTTCTCTTGTGTTAATTCACTAGTCAACCATGCTTTTCTGTATGGATCTGAAACCTGGACCATCAAAAAGAATGACATGAAGAAGTTGGAAGCATTTGAGATGCGATTCTACAGAAAAATCCTTAATATCGATGGAAGGATAAGATCCGGAATGAAGAAGTTCTGGCAAGAATCTCCTCCTGCCAATTTCAACCAAAAAGGATCCCAGCTCGCCATCACTGACTCGCAGCTGACATGGTTTGGTTACTTGTGCAGAATGAACCACCGCCTACACCCACTTCGTCCCCTCCCCCGCCCCCTTCCCCCTCCCCCCCTCCGACTCCCCGACCCCCTTACCCATTGCCCGGGCTTCCTCCTACTTAGCTTTCTCTTTCTAGACTACCTAACCCTACCCCCTCGTGTGTGCCACCCTCGTTTCCTCAACCCTTCCCCCACATCTTCTGCTCCGTATCTCCTTCCTATCCCTAAGCCCTCAACCCTTTTTGTCTCTGATTCGGCCGCTCCCTCCCTTGGGGCTTCACATTGGGCCCCCTCTATCCCCTCCCCACCGTCGTCCCTCACCCAATTTACTTTTTCCCTCCCACCCCCCGATTACCCAACGCATTTCATTTTTAGGAAAACGTCGCAGGCACAAACAGACCGGGAAGACCAAGGAAGAGAGGGAAGATGACATCAGTGTGGGCACCACCTTCCACAAGGCATATTTGAAGCGCAAGATAGGAATAGACAAAAAAAAATAGATGGTCTAATTTGTTCGAGTAGCCAACGTCCTATGGACATGGTGATAGATAGATAGATAGATAGCCTTGGTTCGGTTAAGAAGTGTAGTGTTATGAAATGGTTTTGCTGAACTCTAAGGTTTTTCACTTGCTTTTTGCCTTGGCTACCTGATGCAACATGGCAACATATGTTTTTTAGAGGTCCTAATCATTTTTTGGTGGTCATCTCAACCGCTAAGCGAAGTTATGCATGTATGGGCTTTAATGCATCGCTGACTTAGATATTACAAACTGTTTTGTGAAATAATTATGCCCAAAATAGGCATAAATAAATTCCTTTGCCCTGTCCCATTGTCCAAGCATTACAGGATTACAAGAATATTTAATTTTGCTTGTTTTCACACCTTTATGGGGCCAGTTCAGTCAGTCATAAAGTGTATAGCTAATTCCTATATGTGTCTGTTTTTGCATCTTGGATGGCTTTAATACCATCATCCAAGGTTGATGAATGTTGCAATATACACTCCCTCACTTTGAAACTGCAGCTAACAATGATTTAGCAAAGGCAAGCACTTCCCTGGGTAACCAACCATAGAGGTTATTCCTCTTTTTATCATCGGCGATTAGCGTATCAAAATCCATTCTTACGGTAACCAAAAGAAGTAGTGTTGACTGGCTAGCCACGTCCGGCTTGAACGACCGATACAATTTTCAGTTAGGCTGGATATTCTGACAAGATCAAACTATTTAGCCACAATTTTTACACTTCTGGCACTTCTGCATTTATTTTAAAAGAAAGAAAGTAAAATTATGATGAAGCTTTTATGGTATGTAGGAAAAATCATTCCTTTTCAGAAAAAAATAGTTGGATTTACAGCAAACAAACATGCTTTTAGGCCTATTCGTCAACATTGAGTTCCTTCTCCTGTAGCAAAGGATGAAAAAGTTCGTCTCCGTACTCTGAAATTGGCATAGAAATGTATATGGTTGGAAATATTTTTTAAGGACCCACGCAATTTGAGCTCTTTGGGTCACATAATATTTTAAAATATGCCCACTACAACAATACATTCGGAGAAAGTCGCGTTGGAAGTGCAACCGGCAGCCCGTTCAAACAGAGTGCAAGTTTGAGTGGGGTCTGAGTGCAGGCTTCTTGGCCGAACGAGCCGCTGAAAAAAACACCATGCATCACCGGTTGTGACGATACGCGGACGCGATGCGCCCTTGCATTGAACTGTTTTTACGCGGCATCCTCCCACCAACAACTTTTTGCAAAGTATTTCATATCCAGGAAATATAAGAATGCATGTACTGAAATAATGCGTTTTTTTTTTTTTTTTTCCCCCTCCGTGTTTTACATATACAAATTCCTGGGGATCATTCAAAGCCCAATATTACTTTATCTTATTACCGTCCAACATAGTTACCCGCTTTTAAAAGAGATGAACCGCAAAACAAACGTTTCGATCTGCCCCAGCTTAAGGTCAGGTTTTGACAACATTGGGGTTTATCACATTGGTGCTTTGAAGCAGAGGCTAAGTATTCTTCATCATGTAATGTTCCCTTGAAAACAATTTTTTTATTTTTTTTGAAAAAAAATAATGTATCTTTTCAATCTTTACTTTGGGCGTGAGGTCTTATCATGTGTTATACGATCGGCGGTGACTTGACTTGTAAACGCTAGAACTAGAATTGCTGCGCCCCGGATTCAGGAAGTTAACCTGCTGGCATAAAATTAATCCTAAGAATTCCATCCTGTGATGTTACTTTTATAACAAGACGAAAACGAAGAAACTATTACCGATATTCATCATCCCCCCCATCATGGGCACTCTCCCTCGCTAGAACTCGGCTTATTCCCGTCTCGCAGATCGTCCTGTTGTTTATAAAAATTGTGATATAAATGCGGATGCATGGCTAACTGCGGTTGTTCGGCATTTTTAATTTTCATCACACAGAAAAATATGAATTCATATACGATGTTATGAAGCTTAATGAAATGATTCCAAGAGAGGTGGCATATATACGAACTGGGAGGTAAACAACGTTCTGACATGCCTTGCACGCTTTGTATCATGTATATGCCGTAAACAGTCCGTAAGCATGGTGAAGATTCGTCGATCGATAGGAAATGACGTCACAGGATAACCTCCTATATAAATCCTTATTTTTTGCAATGGCTTTTCAAAGGAACTAATTGGAATATTTATTATCTCATTATCTGCCAGCCAGATCCCAAAAAGTCCAAAAGAGAGATATCCAGACATATAACTTTGTTCCCTCTCTGGGTCAGCATGTGACCAGCTTTGCCCATTCTGGTTTTAATATTCATATACTCCTTCATTCTCCTCAAAATAGCCTGGCTTCTTCTCATGAAATTGAGCAAAAGTGAAGAAACAGTATTTTATGGGCTAAGAAAAAATAGCAAGTTTATTTTGTTGCAATAAGTTAGTGTGGATCTTTTTTTTTTGAAATTAAGTTGAGCTCACTTCCGGTTTATGTTTTTTTTTACACATTTAAAAACTATCACAGAAA
>JAMKCH010046241.1:0-12689 GCA_023653785.1 Ophioderma brevispina | reverse complement strand
CTAAGTACTTGTGAAGTACACAAGCCACTAGGTTCATAAAAACTATGTTTACTTAGTAGTACCCATCCTATAGTGTACTCTGTAGTTGCCTGCTAGGTGACTGACAGGTACACATGTAGGCCACCAGTAGTCGAGTACCTCTGCAGCTACTCCTCGGGAGTACCTTCACAGGTACTCCCTACCGGCTGCCTAGTAGGCAGCACTTTGGCCCATAGAGGGCGCCAAACATTCCATTGTTGTTTTACCCCTTTCTGTTCATTTTCAAGCTTATTAACATCCATATTTGAGTTCAGCATCACCCAAAACCCCTATAAATGACATTTTGTGTAAAAACATATAACATAGGTGACCAAAATGTTAAATAATGGATAAGATTACTAAAATAATCACACAGAGCTCAAATCTCATTTGCATGGGAGTAGCCACGCAGGTACTCCCGCATGGGGTGACTAGTGGTTAAGGTACTGCATGTGTACCTAAGTGGATGATTACCCCCACTTTTGTGGCCGGCGATGTGGTACCCCTGCGGGGAGGTACTGCGTGGCTACTGAAGACGTACTCCACAGGTACTCCCATGAAGAAGCTGGTTGTGTATGAGACATCAGTAATATCTAAGAGGCCCTAGGGGATGGGAGGCCATTCATAGCCATGCTTCTTTGATATGTCATGATTTGCTATCATGTGCAATCACAACCCCAACTTCTGCCCTGCAGCCAAAATTGATATGGATATCCAAACTGTCATCGATTGAAGACTAAGGGACATCTATAGACCTTAATGATCATGGTGATGTATAACATGGATGTCTGGATTGTACATTTATGTCTGGATTATGTTTCCCATGATCATGATACATAGGTGACCTAATGGTTGCAACTTGCAAACCTTTTGTTGAAAATCTAAAAATAAAAAAAGATGGAAAAACAAACCTTTCAAGTGAACTTGTAGATACTGGTTGGGTATTAAAGGCCTATGTCTTCTCTGCGTCTTGCTGTGTTCAGTGATCATGTATAGCCCTAGATAAGCACAGCCAGGCCCGTATGCAGCGTGGGTGGGATGCAGTCACCCCCTAAATTACTCAAAAGAGGCAAAATGTCCACTTTTTGCTAATTTTTTTGATAAAATGGTCCAAAATTTAGAGAAATTAATAATAATAATATTCAAGGTTTACTTAATCTCAAATCGTGGCCTGTAGGCCAATTTTGACAAGAAAGTCCACTTTTTGGTGATGAGATGTTCAAAGAGTAAAAAATGGACTATTTTAAAGTTAGGTTCACTTTTACCAAAAAAGTCTACCTTTTTGAAGTCCTGCCCCCCTCAAAATAAATCATGCATATGGCCCTCAGATTACAGTAAAGAAAAACCATAGACACTATTGTTGTTTCTACTAGTGAGATAGCAGTAAGAAACATGGTGCAAACCTTCTCAGAGCGAGTTTGATTTTGCTTTGTGTTAAAAAATAGTCTGTTTTTCAGGCCCGTAAGGTGACGAAAAAAAAACCCAGTTTTACGGGCCCGACCGACCCTGATTTTTAGTTTTGCAATTATTTTTTTTTAGTTTTTCCAAAAATCATGTAAAATCAGCCTGTTTTTAGCTCAAATTTATCATTTTTGACTATTTTTTTTCGAAAATTTTGCTTGTAAAAAAATTTCATTTTTTCTCCTGATTTTTCAGATTTTTGGGCTATTTTAAGCCAATTTTGACCGCCAGGAAGAAGGAAAAAAAAAACAATCGCCCGACCGATCGACCCTACTTGTTTTGTTTTTTTCGTCACCTAACCATTTTTTTTTGGGGGGGGGCCTGATTTTGTTTCAATACAGGAATTTCCCCCCCAAACACCAGGGGGGGGGGGAATTTGGCAAAAGGAGGTCTTTTTTACCAAAATTGTAACCTTTTTAGATAAAATTTCAAACTTTGGATTTACTACTACTTACGATGTAAACATTTTCCAATGACAAGATTTAGCTGCTTTTTCAAGAAATACTTATTTCAGAGGCATTTACAGTTGCAGTTTTTATAGACATTCTAATGCTGAGGTACATAATAATCATTTAAGTGATATGGTTCATCACCTTAATCTTGTTTCCTTACAGAAATTGAACTTTTTCTGTTGTGAAATTTGCTGCAGAGTCAAACAGGGAAATTCAGCTTCTTATGCAAGTGCATATAGCAGATACCTGTGTGTTGATATTTGAAGAGGGACGAGAGTGATGTGTGTGACATGATATGCAGGGGCGGATCCAGGATTTGAAAAACGTCAAATTACCGGGGGGCTGAAGGCTGAAACTTGTCCAAAATGGGCTGATTTTGCAAGATTTTGCAGAATTACCGGGAGGCGCGCGCCGCCTCCGCCCCCTCCCTAGATCCGCGCCTGATATGTGACCTGCTCAGTGGGAAAAAGGTGATTTTGTCAGGAATTGGTGACTTCACAAGGGCTGGTTTGTGCTCTCTTTATGTAAATCCCTGAATTAGTTGTTCAGGGAGACGGTGTGATATGTAAGATTCCTTAAAGGAGAACCCGTACAACGAATAATATTATACAATATACTCTATAAAATAATTATTGACCACATATCGAGTGGTTTCATCTAAAAACGGAATTATATTAACCATAACAATGAATTAAAACCACCTAGTCTGACCATGCGCTATTTAAAATTTGTGCTATTGTATAACGTGTTATGCGATACCGCCGGCACGTTTGTGTCATACACACCATAGGAAGTGCACATTATGAAAGCGTCACATGTGAAGGTGTATGACGCTACTGTGCCGTCCGTATCCTATAACACGTATACATATCCCATATACACTAGTGCGTATTTCAAATAGTGCATGGTCAGGCAAAATGTTTTAATTCATTTTTATGGTTAGTATAATTCCGTTTTTCTATGAAACCACTCGATATGTGTTCAATAATTATTTTTATAGCGTATATTGTATAATTTATTCTTAGTACGGTTCTCCTTTAATTATACTCTGTCCAGCTCGAAGTATGAAGTAGCGACGCGGGTGTATACATTGAACTGACTTTCAGCGCGCGCGTAGGTAAAGCACAAGCGCACTGCAACTGAAAGGCGGCACTGGGTGTACGCGCGCGTTGCCACTTCGTACTTCAGCCGAGACAAAGTATAGACACCCCGAAATAGGAAAACTTAAAAGATTCTATAACTCTGTCTATACTTTGTTCGGTCTTGAGTTTGGGGGTGACGTCATGACCCGACTTTGCATTCGCTCTAGCGTTTGGATTGCGCCGCCTTTGTTCGCGTGCGTAAATGCTGCAATTCCAAGGTCAACGCGTGCGATTCTCGGGTGCAAAACCTAACACGCGCTGTGACGTCACCCCCAAACTTGAGATCGAACAGAGTGTAGTCTGCATGATCTGCCAAATTCTTCAACAGAATGAGACACCCTTAAATTGGAAATGGAGACATGCACAAGTTAATCAGACTATGATCAGACTAACTTAAAAGATTGAGGCCTCTATGTCTGCACGATCTGTCAGATAGCATGGATAGGGGGAACTCACATATGAAATGGATATGAGTGTAAAACGGTGCTTCAACACCCAGGAGCATTTGGTGACAAGACTTTCAAAAATAGGGGTTTTTGGGTGAGAGACAGCCAAATTGATCCCAAAAAGTGTAAAATTTTTGTAAAATTTTATGAAAAAATAGGTCTTTGAGTGAAACTTTTCAAAATTTCCCACAAAATAAGGGTTTTTGGGTGACAGTGGTAAAATTTAAAAAAATAGGGAGTCTTTGGGTAAGGTTTTCAAAAAATATGAGGTCTTTGTTTGACAGTGATGCTTACATATATGTGACACCTCCAAAATGGGAGCCCCCCTACTCAACTAACTTAAAAGTTTCAATGAAGATATCTGTATGATCTGTCAGATTCATTCACAGGATGTGACACCTCAAAATTGGAAATGGAGACATGCAAAAGTTACTCAGACTAACTTCAAAGGTTCTATGAGTCTTCTATGTCTGCATTATCTGTCAGATTTTGTGACAAAACTTCAAATATGGAAGCGGGGGGGGGGGATTGCCACTCCAGCTCCAGAGAGCTTTGACCGGGAAGAAATTTAGATAATTATATAATTATTTGCTTACCAGGAAATTCACCTCAAAACCATCTCCCGACCAGGAAAATCTGCCTCAAAACTGGAAATTTGTCCCTTCTGACAAGTGACCATGGTTACGCCCTGCCTCTATGTCTGCATGATATGTCAGATTGCCTAACAGAAAGAGACACCCACAAATTGGAAATGGAGACATACAAAGGTTACTCATACTTAACTTCAAAGGTTCTATGAGGATGTCTTGTCAGATTCCATCACAAAATGAGACACCTCAAAATTGGAAATGGAGACCTTGTAAAAATTACTCAGACTAACTTATAAGGTACTTTGAGGCCATGATGTCTGCATGGAAGCCACACACAATCAGACCAATGTAAAAGGTGCCACTGAATATCAACAATAATAAATGAGAAGAGAAAAGCTGAGAAAGATGCTGGTGTTACTGTGAACTTTGCACCATAGCAAGGTGTCAGCACTGAGTGATTGACTTCCCAGTGCCGATTGTGTAGATAAACCTGATGTAACCTTTAACAGCATAAGTGAATTGTAATGCATTTCACGAGACTACTAGAGTGGAAAATAGGCTGAATGGCATGGCAGTAGACTTTGTCAAGACTTGATTGTCTGAATTCTGATGTAAACCTTGCACCAGTGGCGTAACGGGCCTGCCCGCTCTGAGGGGGCAAATTTCCCAGTCTTGGGAAATTTTCCCTCTCAGGGGGGTCAAAAGGCCAATTTTTCCCGGTCAGAGGGCTAAAAAACGGCTGATTTTTTTTTTTTTTTTTTTTCTCTATAGCCTTTTATCAAGGCTCTCCGCTCGGCCTCACGCCTTCGGCACTTGACACGCGCCTTCGGCACACTCGCAGTTGGTGGATAAAAATGCGAGGCGTCTTTGACAAAGACTAAGGTTACTCAGACTTCAAAGGTTCTATGAGGATGTCTTGTCAGATTCCATCACAGAATGAGACGCCTCAAAATTGGAAATGGAGACATGCAAAAGTTACTCAGACTAACTTCAAAGGTCCTTTGAGGCCATGATGTCTGCATGGAGGTCAGACACAATCAGACCAATGTGAAGGTGCCACTGAATATCAACAAGAATAAATGAGAAGAGAAAAGCTGAGAAAGATGCTGGTGTTACTGTGAACTTTGCACCCTAGCAAGGTGTCAGCACTGAGTGATTGACTTCCCAGTGCCGATTGTGTAGATAAATCTGATGTAACCTTTAACAGCATAAGTCACAAAGTGAATTGTAATGCATTTCACGAGACTACTAGAGTGGAAAATAGGCTGAATAGCATGGCAGTAGACTTTGTCAAGACTTGATTGACTGAATTCTGATGTAAACCTTGCACCAGTGGTGTAACGGGCCTGCCCAGTCTTGGGAAATTTTCCCTCTCAGGGGGGTCAAAAGGCCAATTTTTCCTGGTCAGAGGGCTAAAAAACGGCTGATTTAGCATGATTTTTACAAATTTTTTCCCGGCCAAAGTCGTCAGGGGGGGCAACCTGCCCCCCCGCCTGTTACGCCACTGCCTTGCACCCGGGATGGGGGGGTGGCACTGCCATCTTGGAGGTGACGGCTAGGCTATTAAGACCCCCATTTTCAGCACTGCTGTCACCCAATTTTGGGGGGAATTTTTTACAAAATTTTCTGAAAAGACCCCATTTTTTGGACAATTTTGCAAATTTGTCATCCAAAAAATGTTGGGGCATTTTGGCTGTCTCTAACCCATTTTAGACACCTATTTTTTGGAGTTCTCGGTCACTGAATGCCCCTGGGTTTGAAAGCACCAAGGGGGCGGGGCAATCTCATCTTGGAATTGACACATAGGCTATTAAAGGTGCAACTAGAGATTTCTAATATAACAGGTTCGCCTAAAAAATCTGAAAATTCTGATTTTTGCACTGGTGTCAGCTTTCTGTAAAAATATCCCCATCTGGAAGGATTAAGCTGAGAATATTTCTTTTCGTATACCAATTCTTCTGAAATTTCTAGTTTTGTATAGGAGCAATACGAATTCAGCCTGTTTTATATTGAATATAAGCAAAAAATTGCCTTTTTCACTTTTGCGAACATTTTTCTGTCTGTACAAAATTACAGGCAAGATCTTTTGAGCTGGCCTAATCTATATAAATCACTACATTCACCTACATGGAGCCTCAAATCTCTTGTTGCCACCTTAGAACTTCCCATTTTCAGCCTCGCTGTCACCACCAATTTTTTGATGAACTTTTTAAAAAAAATTTCTAAAAAGACCCCAATTTTTGAAAAGTTTGCAAATTTTGTCCATTTTTGGGCATTTTGGGCTGTCTCTCAACCCAAAGATCCCTATGTCTTAGTCCTGTCACTGAATGCCCTGAGTTTGGAAGTGGCCTTTCAATCGCATACCATTTCATATGTGATTCCCCTAACCCCCCTCCCCTCCCCCCTGGAAGCCATCTGGTTCCCTGTTTTGATCCTACCTCCTGGTCGAATCTCTCTGGGATCATGTGACTGTCGTCCTCATCACTTAAAAAGTCGTCCAGCTTCAACTCAGTGCTGAATAAGTGTTTCTCCAGATGAGCCATGAAAATTCCACACGAGTGCCTTTAATTGAGAATAATTTCTGTGTGCAATGGAATTTTTGTGAGTGTTTTATTGTCAAGAATTTCATGAGTGGACATAAAACCTGAAAATAAAACAAAACTACGCAAAAGAAGTATGTTGTTTTGTAGTAGAGTTGCATTAAAGGATAACCCTACAACGAATAATATATTAAACTATACACACTATAAAATAATTATTGACCACATATTGATTGGGTTTCATAGAAAAACGATTATACAAACCAAACAATGAATAAAACCCATCTAGTCTGACATGTGCTATTTAAAAATCGCTCCAGTGAATAACGTGTTAGGCGATACGACCGCCACGTTTAGGTCATACATTCCAATAGGAAATACCCATTACGAAAGCATCAGTGACGATTATGGGCGCTACTGTTGGCCGTCTTGATCGCATAACACAAATACATATGCCATAACGTAGCGCGAATTTCAAGTAGCGCCTGGTCAAACAAATGCTTTTATTCGTTTTATGGTTAATATAATGCTGTTTATCCCACCACCATGAAACACTCCATATGTGTTCAATAGTGTTTTATAGCAATATTGTGTAGTTATTCTCATGCGGTTCTCCTTTAAAGGTAATTAGCAGGCGATTTTTGGCTAACCGAAACATCAAATCATCAAAATTAATATTGTTAGATTTTTGTTACTACTGCTGGATATGCTAACATAACCTGCAGTGGTTGGCTTTGAATCTGTGTAGTTAAAGACTGTACGGGCGTATCAAAATTCCGACTGAGATCAAAAAGCCTTTACCGGTGAATGTCACAGATTTTCATATGATATTGTGCACCCGATCAATACAGTTGACCTCAAACACAAACATTATTATCTTTGTTAATATTTTTGTACGGTGTAAACCGCAGAATCCGCTGTTTAGTGCATATTTTGAGATGCCATCGCAGTATTCTATTTGTGGGAGACGGTATGACAATATCCTCAAATTACTCATTTTTTCCCTATTTGGTGTTGTCAACATTAAAGCAGTTATATGGAATTGTACATACTTTTCCCTGGAAATTTTTCTTAATTTTTTCAGTTTAAAAAATGCATTTCCACATTTTTTTCGAATTCTCTCGCATTATTTGCTGCTAATCCCTTTAAATCATGTTGAATGAGTCTTGAACATTTCTAAAACAACTATAAATTGTGAAAATATCTGTATGTGAAAATATTGAGGCTTACCGTACTGTTCATTATCAGAGTCTGACAGTGGTGGGCACAAACTTAATTTCCAGCAATTTGGTCAGGGGGTATATTTGTCGAATAGTTCAATTTGTCCATATTACCCTGAACTAAAGTTCAAGAATATTTTTGATTTTTATTTCTGAAAGATTAGCACCTGCAGACCTCTTTTATTTTGGTGTTAAAAATGAAGTTTAGTTTTAGTATAAATTTCTACTCCTATAAACCCAATGTTTTAGAGTCCTAGGCTCTACCTATTTGGTGCAATTTGACCAAAACAACAACCAGTCCCTTTTATGATATTTCCTCCATTTTTTTATGTTAGTTTTTACACATGGCTGAATTTGTTTTAAAGTCTAAACACCTCAAAGTATGTAAATGGTTACTTATAAAAATTGTAACACCATTAATATGATGTCCATAATGTTTTTGAAGCAAATGGAAAATGTTCATTGAATGCGTAGCTGATACATATAATATCATCTCAGGTGCTTCAACTTTCAGAATGTTGTACTGCATATGGCTTCTAACATACTTTTTGAAGTCTATTGAAGACCCCACTGCAACTTCTTCTCACCTGTTAATTCAGGTCGGAGGGTCAAATCTTGCACATTTTGGGACATGCCCCATTTTGTCTTACCTGAACTTAATTTAGTATCATAACATAAAATTTGATTTTTGTTTCAGCTTCAGTAGGGACACGCTTATCCCGCCTAACGGTTCAGATGATACTGAAAATCTCAAAACCTTTAGGTAAAGCAGGGGGTGAATGTTGAATCACAAATGCCCTCTGTAAACTATACAAAACACTTTTGCGGGGGATTTGCAGTAAAAGTTACATCGATCTAGTTGTATTTGGTTGTTATTTCTTGTATAGAAAGATGATTCGTTTAGTAAACTCATGATTCAAGAAGTAAATTTTTCATAAAAATGGAATGATTTTTTCACCATATTTGCAGTTCCCGTTCTTTTCCAAGTTGAGCTGATTAATTTGAAACATAACCACAATCCACCATAGTGACAGTCACCTTGAAACTCTTACGCAATTGTATAAGTAGTGTCTTACACACTGTTACATAGTAACTAAGTTTTTGTTTGAAGAAATTGGCCTACTGGCAGAGTAAAATATATGTCTATCTGATGCTTAGCAGTTTTGCACTCTTGTTAAAGTTGTCAGTTATAGTCTAGGTCGATTTCATGGGTTTTTCCCATGCACCCCCTTAAAACTAATTCTTACCTGATTTTTCGAATCCTTACGACATCTACTTAAATAAGTTTGATGTTACCAAAATCAAATATGGTCCCAACGGGGTCCGTTTGGTCGGCCATCTTGGATTAAGAGGGGATTAATCGTACAAAGTGGTTCAATTTAGTTGAAAAGTATCTCATGATTCGTCTCACCATAAGAATCAGAACATAATAAAGTTTGGTAATCTGTGATGTTCAGTTACCGTACAGAGATATGGGTGAAAATGTGATAAAGTCATTGACCTTTTGATTGGTCATTGGTACATGGAGCCAAATTTTCAAAATGGCATGGTCTTATGCAATTTTGGTACAAATTGTAGCTTATGAGCATTTTGGCCCTCCTTTTCTCAGAAAACAGTCTGTAACCGCCCCGGATGCAAATACAGTGCATATTGTGATTTACATGGCCGACTATGTGTGAGCAAATTGGAAGTCAAGTGAAAACGTGATGTTTTACACATTTCTTTCTTTCTTTAGAATGAAAAACGAGTGCATCATGATCAGTAACCCTCAATTGGATGGTAAGGGAATGCGTTGTGGGGCCATAGGTTCATGTCGGGTCATTAGAGGTCAATTGACATATAGCCCATGGGTCTTGGCCAGTGGGTTATTTTGCGCAAGTTGGTGGCTATACAACTTACTTTGAAGAAGGTTTTGAATTGGGGTTAAAGGCAGTAGGGTCTTGGAGTCAAGGGCAGTAGGCCAACCTTTTAAGAGGTCATTCTGTGCATTCCCATATGAGTCCTGGACCGTACTTTTACTAGGTTGAACGAAAATATGTGACGATTCTGAAGCCAGCGTAATAATAATAATAGGCAAAATCAGTGGGCTTGTCTACTTGTGTAAAGGTGCGAGTATACTCATTATGATTTTTATAGGGTGTCCTCGAAATTTTTTTTTTTTTTGGCTATCACTTTGGTTTCGCGATTCACCTGCCTTGAATACCCTTGTGGGTTTTGCTGTTCCTTTGACCTTGAATGACGCCCGTGACCTTGTCAAGACCTTTAATTTAAAATTTTCTTCATCAACAATCGACCCCGCCCACATAAGTTTTGTTTGGACACACCAAAGTTTACCCCATTTTACCAACCCAACCCTCCTTGAACCCCCCGATGACCTTGTTGTACCTTTAAGAATTCTACATCAACAAGCAACCCCACCCTCAAATTTTCATGTCCATCGACCAACACCAATTTTAACTACCCCATTTGATCTCATTTGACCTTGAATGACCCAATGACCTTGTCATGCCCTTTACAATTGTTGGCATAACATTGACCTCACCCTCAGTTTTCATGTCAACACCAACGTTGATCCCATTTGACCTCTCTCCCTTTGACCTTGAATGACCCCTGATGAACTTTGATCCACTAACCATGCAAACTCGGTCTTCGGAAGGTCAGGGCCCCCCCCCACCAAGTTCACAGGGAACTTCGACCCTTGGTCTCCAAGAAAATAGAAACCTGACCTCCTTTGCTCTTGATGACACCTAATGACCTTGTCATGACTTTAAATTTCGGCCTCAACAATTGACTCCACCAAGTGCATGTCCATACATAACCGTTTCCCCATTTGCCCTTGATGACCCCGCATGACTTTGATCACTAACCATCAACGCAGTCTTCGGAAGGTCTAAGGCACCACCCACCAATTCACGAACGACGACTCCTCGGTCCTCCGATAAAAATAGATGGCTTTCAGACAGGACATAGACAGATAGACAACAGACAGACCACCGGTTATAGATGTGGCAGAGCGTTTTATAAAGGTTTGAATGTGGGGAAAAGGTCATTTAGGTCTTAGAGGTCAAACTGTGTACTGCCCTATGAGTCGTACCGCAGTTCTTTTGAGCGTGTTTGATGGTCACTGTAACTTAAAATTTGCAGAATTGTACCTGTTTGACGCAATGGGGTCAAAGGGAAGTGGGGAATTTCCCCTAGGATGCTAAACTTAGAAACTTGTTATGTTTTTTGAGATCAAAACATTGCAGAACCTAGGGAATTCCCCCACAAATTTTATATATGAAGTGATGTATTCGGTGTGAATTCCGATTGGTCATCTAGTGTAAGGTTATGTTTATGCATGAGGATGATATAATGATTCTTGTTGAAAGGGGGAATCTATCTGTGAGTATTAAATACACTATCACTGGAAGGACCTATGCCAGCATCCACTACTAACAGTAGCTAGAAGATAGCTAGTTTTACACTGCCTTAAGGAGCATAAAATCACGTACCTATGCCAGTGATATATATCCATGTGAGCAGAGTTGCTGTAAGTATTCTACTGTCATCTTTGAAACGCCAAAAGTACTGGGAGTCAAAAAATAGGATTCCAAATTGTGGACCGATAAATCGTGGTGATTATCTTGGACTGAATATACTGTAGTTATTATCGTCGAGTAACTTAATTTAACCTTGTCGTCTTGAACGGCTGGACAATATTTACCTTCAGGACTGAGAAGATTCCCTTGGAATATAATACCACCTGAGTAGTTTGTATGACACTTTGTGCGCTGTCCATTTTGAAGTCCTTCGCTTTGAGGACATATCATCGTTGACTGCAACGCTTCTTGTTGACATTAGTGGGACATTTCTTGCAGGACATAAGTTCATTTTATATAAATTGTGTGGTAATTGTGTGATTTTGATTTATTACTTTTGTTTGGACATAACCAAATTCTTGAACCAAATCAGTAAAGATCATAAAATCTGTTCTATTATATAATTTCAGATCACTTGTGCACAAGATCATTTATTTGTGTTTGAAAGGTATTTCTGACCTTAGGCGTCCATGAAGTAATAACAGAATTGGGGGCTCGTCCGGGGAAATTAGAATCGGGATGAATTTGAGCCTTATTGTTCAATTTACACACCTAAAAAGTGTTTTATAATATTGTTAACACTTGTGCACAATTTTTTGCATAACAAAGTTTTGTGTGTATACAGTACTACCATTGTAATTTGGTTCAAGTTAGTATATGGTGTTGTAGAGTACAATCGCAATGAGTTTGATCCAGAAGTGTTCATAGGGGCAAATCACTTGGGAAGAAGTTTTATGATCTGAAAAGCCTGAGTAATGAAACTAGCCAAGCATTTAGGACTTGAAGGAAAACAATCTATGAAAAGCAAGTCTCCAAATAGTTTTGATGAAAGTTAGTCCATGAGATGTTTGGGATGATTCTTATTTGGATAAGATTCAGGAAGTTTTCAGGAACAGGGCACAAGTGATGCAGTAAAATTAAAAGAGATTGAAATGTCCATGGAAAAGGAATTGCAAAGTGAATTGGAAAGAGAATTGCAGAATGCAATGCAAAAAGAAATGCACAAAAAAAAATGGAATCAACACAAGAAAAGGAATTGTCAAATGCAAAATGAAATAAGACAAAAGAGATAGAATTGCCAAATTGACAAAGACAAATAATTAGAAAAGGAGAAGTTGCAAAATGAACTGAAACAAAAGGAATGGAAATGCAGATACAACAAAAGAGCTTGAAGCTCAGTTATAGTTTATAAAAATTGAAACAACAGGCTATCTCGTCAGACTCTCTTCCAAGCCCTCT
>JAMKCH010046240.1:0-11878 GCA_023653785.1 Ophioderma brevispina | reverse complement strand
TGAATTTTTTTTCTAACTCTTTAACCCTCATATTTCTATCTCTAGATTTAGTCTTATAATCTCATATTTCAACAATTCACATAATACTCTACTGTCATTTATGTAACTATACTTTTTTACCCACTCAACTCATTAATAAAATTGGTATCTTCGTTCAAGGAGTCATTGAATTTGCGGGACATATATCACACTTTTTAACCCAATCTTGTAAGTTATCAGAAATTAACCAATAATCCAATCTACTCCGTATAAGTGTTTTTTGGACACAAGTATATTTCCAAATATCGATAGGATTCATAGTTTGCATTAAATCTAAGACTGTGTCAACCACAATAGCTTTTTGGTTCACATTACCACCGTATCTGTCGATGCTGATATTCATCAATACATTTAAATCACCTTCTAAGATTACAAATTTGCCATCTGTATCAACGTCTAAAAGAATATTTTTTTACCTACTATAAAAGGAACTTGATCCTTAGTATTCATACGTGGAGCGTATACATTTATTAAAACGACAGGTATTTCTTGCGCTTTCGTATCCAAAATTATATACCGGCCATTACGGCGGTCCGGTAAGTATTTCCCACGGTGTAGTCTGTGTCACAGACTGCGAAAGATATTATCTAAATTAGTACTGCGCGAGAGATTAACGTTATCAGTCCGTCATAGCGAATGTATACATTCAAATGAAACTAAATCTCAAATATCTCCAGAAAACGAAGGGGTTCTATAGAGATTTTTGCATCAGAGGGTCCGTTACTATGTTTTGTTTTGAATATGTATCGTAATTGGGTCTGAACCTATAGAACCTAGCGAGAAAATTTTTCGGGTACTTCGGTGCTCGCAGACACGGAAAAGTGATCACGCAATCGCTACGGACCGCATCCCTTTTTCCCACAATGCCTTTCGGTATTATTTCAGTCTTTAGAATTTTCAAACGCTGGTTTCAATTTACGCCATAGATACAGAAAAAGGAGATGCCGAACGCCCGTGTTGAAAATTATAAATATTCATTACGGTCATCCATTCAAAACGCGCACGCGTACCCGCATGCGCCGTAACCTGTTGGCCTGGAAACGGTGCATCGTTCTATGCAAATGCGTGAATATATGAATAAATTGGTACACCAGATTATGTAAATCAGGGAATATATGAATAAATTGGTACACCACGCTATGGAAATAAGAACGCACTGCGGGAAAAGATGGTTACGGCTTTTGAGCTGGCGTTCGCTATCTAGTGTTATAAATAGAAATCTGTGATTTACGTCAACTTTTTTTTCAATTTTAGAAACAGGATTACGTACTTACCGGACCGCCGTAACCGGCCATCAGTATCCACATACTTTCTAATAATTTCATATTCAAGACCGTCCCTTATTAACACAATCACTCCCTTACTATGATTTGTACCATGCGAAAATACCATGTCCCCTTTCCAATGGAGCCTGTAATACTTTTCAATATTCTTTGTACTGTAAGTTTCTTGGAGCAGATAAAAATCACAATGTTTTCAGGATTACGTACTTACCGGACCGCCGTAACCGGCCATCAGTATCCACATACTTTCTAATAATTTCATATTCAAGACCGTCCCTTATTAACACAATCACTCCCTTACTATGATTTGTACCATGCGAAAATACCATGTCCCCTTTCCAATGGAGCCTGTAATACTTTTCAATATTCTTTGTACTGTAAGTTTCTTGGAGCAGATAAAAATCACAATGTTTTCTACTCGACCAATTAAGCACTTTACTACGTTTATCAGTGCTTCTGATGCCCTTGACATTTAGGGACATCAGTTTAAAATTATAAATGACATTATCCATTCAAATCCTACATAAAAGCTACAAAGGCTACAAAGGCTATAAAGGCTACAAAATGCAGATTAGCAATAGACAGGTGTACGAATACAATGCATAAAGGTATAAATATGGTCTGTCATTCTTACTTGGCATAATATTAAAGGTGCAACGAGAGATTTTAAGACACCCAAATATTGTGTCATATCACTAATTTCATATAGATTAGACACTCAATAGATTTCATACTTTGTATTGGACTACAGAAATGTCTTAAAAGAGAGAAAAAAG
This sequence comes from Ophioderma brevispina, assembly GCA_023653785.1. Classification (NCBI taxonomy): domain Eukaryota; kingdom Metazoa; phylum Echinodermata; class Ophiuroidea; order Amphilepidida; family Ophiodermatidae; genus Ophioderma; species Ophioderma brevispina. The sequence continues at coordinate 9,780 of JAMKCH010046240.1, read as the reverse complement.
GGTGATTTTGATTTGCTTATATTTCAGTATAAAACATAGGCTGAATTTTGCATTTGCTCCTATACGAAATTAGAAATTTCACAATTTTTGTACCAAAGAAACATTTCTCAGCTAAATCCTTTCAGATGGGGTTATTTTCAATGGGAAGCTTTACATCAGGGCGAAAATCAGTACTTTCGATTTTTTTAGGGCCACCTGATATGTGAAATCTCTCGTTACACCTTTAAAGAACAAAGACCAGGCTTTCCAATGGTTTTTGTTTCATCTTATTTGCTTTTGTTAATCCAGAGATATAATCAATTTACTGTGATACACCAAAATCGATTTTGTGCCACGTTTATGCATGGACAGAGTTGTTTCGCGCAGTTATGTCATGCTGTCTTGAAACTCACAAAAGATTGCAACTTGACAAAAGAAACAAAACTCAGATTAAAGTAAACAAAGGAAGTCTAGTTTTATCGACAATACAGCGTGTCTCAAAAAGAATTGTGCTGTGATTCTAATGGGATCACTCAACCGTGGAATTTATGTTGTCAGCATATAGCCTCGTCAATTATCTTCTTATCCTGCAAAAATTAGAAACATTCATGCAAACATATTTGCATAAGTTCTTGATGGAAGTTTCTAATTCTTGCAGGATAGGCTATATGGTGAATACAAAAATTCACGGTTGAGTGATCCCAAATAGGGCGCAAGTCATGAGATTCAGAACACAATTTTTTTTTTTTTTTTTTTTTTTTTTCAAATGCGTGAATATATGAATAAATTGGTACACCAGATTATGTAAATCAGGGAATATATGAATAAATTGGTACACCACGCTATGGAAATAAGAACGCACTGCGGGAAAAGATGGTTACGGCTTTTGAGCTGGCGTTCGCTATCTAGTGTTATAAATAGAAATCTGTGATTTACGTCAACTTTTTTTTCAATTTTAGAAACAGGATTACGTACTTACCGGACCGCCGTAACCGGCCATCAGTATCCACATACTTTCTAATAATTTCATATTCAAGACCGTCCCTTATTAACACAATCACTCCCTTACTATGATTTGTACCATGCGAAAATACCATGTCCCCTTTCCAATGGAGCCTGTAATACTTTTCAATATTCTTTGTACTGTAAGTTTCTTGGAGCAGATAAAAATCACAATGTTTTCTACTCGACCAATTAAGCACTTTACTACGTTTATCAGTGCTTCTGATGCCCTTGACATTTAGGGACATCAGTTTAAAATTATAAATGACATTATCCATTCAAATCCTACATAAAAGCTACAAAGGCTACAAAGGCTATAAAGGCTACAAAATGCAGATTAGCAATAGACAGGTGTACGAATACAATGCATAAAGGTATATTACAGTCTGTCATTCTTACTTGGCATTTAAAGAACAAAGACCAGGCTTTCCAAGGGTTTTTGTTTCATCTTATTTGCTTTTGTTAATCCAGAGATATAATCAATTTACTGTGATACACCAAAATCGATTTTGTGCCACGTTTATGCATGGACAGAGTTGTTTCGCGCAGTTATGTCATGCTGTCTTGAAACTCACAAAAGATTGCAACTTGACAAAAGAAACAAAACTCAGATTAAAGTAAACAAAGGAAGTCTAGTTTTATCGACAATACAGCGTGTCTCAAAAAGAATTGTGCTGTGATTCTAATGGGATCACTCAACCGTGGAATTTATGTTGTCAGCATATAGCCTCGTCAATTATCTTCTTATCCTGCAAAAATTAGAAACATTCATGCAAACATATTTGCATAAGTTCTTGATGGAAGTTTCTAATTCTTGCAGGATAGGCTATATTAGTTTTATCGACAATACAGCGTGTCTCAAAAAGAATTGTGCTGTGATTCTAATGGGATCACTCAACCGTGGAATTTATGTTGTCAGCATATAGCCTCGTCAATTATCTTCTTATCCTGCAAAAATTAGAAACATTCATGCAAACATATTTGCATAAGTTCTTGATGGAAGTTTCTAATTCTTGCAGGATAGGCTATATGGTGAATACAAAAATTCACGGTTGAGTGATCCCAAATAGGGCGCAAGTCATGAGATTCAGAACACAATTTTTTTGAGACACACTGTATAGTCAATATACTCAACGTAATCAGTTCAATGATAAATATTTTTTCATAAATAATAAACACTACAAATATTTATTGCACGTCAATGAAATGGAGCTTTGAATTTATTACAAAATTGGTATTTGTTAAAAATCATGCCAGAAGGAATGCAATTGCAACCAAAATAAACACTTCAAATTCAAAGAAATGGTTTAAAATTTGCACTATCTTTGTGCATTTACTAATTGTTAAAGTCAATAAAAATTTGAATTTGGAAGAAAAGTATCAAGGTGTTGTAGGAATTTGCGTTGCATGATATTTCAAGACCATGAAAACTCTCTCCTCCAGGTTGCTGTACGCTCAATAGTATGTCGAAATGTTATTCACTTTATCTTAAAGCCAGAACTTACTGATCATAACTTCCACCATTACGTAACTGTTTTCGTATCTTTTAGAGTTTCTTTATGAAGTTATTCCCGTTTTAAAGAATTTCATATCTGTTCAAATGTGAATAACTTATGTTTAACTAATTCTTTCACCGTTTTCACTCAACCAGAAAGAGGCAAAAACTCGATTTTTATGTTCGGCAGTAAACTGGAGTTATCTCTCGATTGAAACAAGCAAATAAAATACACAATTTCCATAACCAAAGTTCAAGTTCAAGAATTGGAAATCTATATTCAAGTCTTAGACTTCCAAAAAAGTCTCACGCTCAAAAACACATGCTAAAAATAAAAGCTTCCGGCACGAGGCACTCGCGGGGTATTATGATTTAAACTCCGCATATATACGGTGGGAAGAAAAGTCAACAGTTGGCCCCACTTGTGATCTGATAGATAGGGACTTTTCCCGGAACTTTTACCAGCTTAAACTGGAGAGTTAAATAACTATAATAAAAAAAGCCCAAAGATACTCACTAAACAAAATATACAGGCAACACTTAATTATCAAAGCCCGCTCCATATCAGATCTCTTTATTAAGGAAGAAGTAAAGTCATGAGCCATACTAATCTAAAGTGTTAAGCGATGTACCCAACTCTACCTTCAGCTTACCGGCGGATTTTTTTTCTGAGTGAAATCGCTAGAACACTCGGCGGAATGAACACTTCCCTATGGGGGAACTTATTTTTCAAGTTCCTCTTCAGCTCCAGCAACTTCTTTCGGTCTTGTCTCACAGCTACTGTGGACATCATTCGCTTCATAAATACTTCATTAACCAACTATATCAGACCTTCAAATGTTTCAAATTACCTTCATTCCTGTTGAATAATCAAGGATACACTGTACCTTTTTATAGTTTTAATGGCCAAAAATAATTTAGCCGACGTAAAAGCATCGCATCTTTTGAGAAAGTTATTACTTACGCCACTGCTTATTATTGATAGAAATGTTGACATTTAATATAGTGCTTTTCCAATGTTCAAAGGGCTTAATTTATTCCGCGCACTTAGAAGTATGTCAGCTGCCTTTAATGCCCGGCACACTTACTACCTTACCTTTTGGCGGCGCTCAATGGACAAAATTTCTAACAGCTCCCCATTTTGCACCTTGGTGAAGAGAGGCAAGCGAGGTTAAAGTGCTTGCCCCAAGTCACAAAAAACACATGGGCCATCAGTGGACCGAAACCCAGGGCCTTGGGTCATGAGGCGGTCGTTGGATCCACTGGACCACATTGCTTGAGTGGTCCATATTAAAAGTGTCTGATACACTTAATGCATGGCTCGAAGCAACTTATCATACCAACGCAACTTTAAGCAACTTATCCAACAAAAAATCGAAGGCATACATACATACAAGATTTATCTCTATACAATGGATTGGAAACCTGGCGCTTCATAATTGAGGCACTAGCGGCCATATTGGTAATCCAAAAAAGAAAGCAGGTGGTTAAGGTTACACACCACTAAATACTTATACACAGTAGTCTATGGGAAACATGGCAACTTTGAGAATGTTACTTTCACATTCAAAACTCTCACAGAGGAAATACAACAACATTACCCCACAAGTACAAGCTGAAATCACCAAAATACCAAATTTTGACATTGATGACCAGACCAAAATTTAGTTACGAATCACCAAATGCCCGATGTCAGACGGCAGCCCAAGATTCTCTATAGTCGCCAAGTAGTAATTTGCAAATCGATGTGACATTGATGATCCGAGGAGAAAATTTCCTCAAATTCAATGTCCAAAGCCGCTTAGTTTGAGAAAACATACCCGTCTATCATGTCAATCATGAATTTCATCACTTTCTTAATATAACTAGTGCATTTCAGCCATTTTAAAGCACTTTTTCCAGATGCCAGCTAGAAAGTAGTCCACCCAAGATTTTTGATCCTACGGCAGCCAGGTTAGTGGGGTAATAACCTTAAGAGCAGGTGTGGAAGGAGATTATAGTCCTCCGGGCTCACAGCCGGGACACAACCCGGTGAACAATAGGGAAATCAATTTCAGTTGATCTTCAGCAACACAGTTTCACGCTTATTTCCGTTGTCGTCTATTGGAGCCCGGATATGATTACTTTCATACCTGTGATTTACACAAAATGTGTTCCCATTGAAATGTGGATAAGCAACATAGCAGACTACAGAATCAAGCCATTTCAGTGAGCTCATTGTATTTGAAGCTTTGCGCGTATGGGATAGCATGTCTCTAAAACGGGCACCCGGGATACAACTTCTGTTAAACAGGTGTCTCTGGAATGCTATTGTGTTCGGTAGACCAAGATGTCCGTCGGTTACTTCATTCATCTAATATAAAATTACTGTTGTGTAGCCATAAAGATCGGTGGACATTAACAACGAAGCAACATGGCTTCGAAGCAACTTAAATACCAACCCGCTAATGATGGTTAAAAGATTTCTGATAATATTTTGTGATAATAATTGCAAAATGAACGGTCATTACAATTCTTTTTCACCAGTTATCCTTTCGGACTTTTGAATGGGCTTTATTTCGTAACATTCTGTATTACTTGTGATATTCCTTTATAGTAATTATAAAGTCACAGCGTAATTCACAAAAGATTTGATGTCGTTGGAAGATGCAATGGATTGTTAGTGTTGCCTTTTGGACAACCTGTAGAATACCTCCCATTCTGTCTGGCATAGCTCCGCAAATCTTAGGAGGAACATTCAGACGATCAAGTCGCCAATGAAGTGATGAACTGGTGTCTAATTCACCACAATCACCTTTGAGGATCAGAGATTCTCACGGATCACTTTGCTAACCAATCCATGACACTGCCGTCACAGTATACCTATCGATCCATTTCGGATCAATGAAAGATGGTTTGAGCAATGGTCCTCCTCTACTTTGAACCTAAAGACAGGGTTTTTTTTGTTGGGGGTGACAGCCCATCTAGCAAGCCCAAGGCTGTGACCTGATAGGAAAGCATGGGTCAACCTTAACACACTCAGAACTGGCGTTGTCGTACAAAGAACTTCCTTCACAGATCGGAGTAGAACATCACCAAACTGCGATTGTGGAGAGCCAACAACCATTAGCCACATCATTCATAGATGACTGTGAGGTTTACAAGTCCCAAGGGAATCAGCCTGATCAACCTGGATGATGAAAACTATCAGCTGGTTAAAGGACGGATCTTCCACTATGATTTTGGACTTGCACGGACGAACGAATTATAAAGTCAGATTCAACTCTTACTTCAATGATGGTAAAATTATTCCAGGAAATAGCAATACTTAAAAAGCAAATCAAGAGAGTTATTTATAAAATGACAATGAAAATTATCAGAAAATACGGCATGTTAAGTGCAATGAAGTGTACTTTTTATAGCACATGATTCAAAACGTTTCTGGAATTCTGGAATGCGCTAAAGCGAAATTCATAGAATTGTTGAAGGTCCGCCCCTTTTGACAAAGCCAGACTTTCGCTTGTGTATATAGCCTACCTCTAAATTAACAAATACCCCAAACGAAAAAGGCCATTGATCTTTTCGTTTATGAATAATAAAGGTGCAATAAGAGATATTAAGGTATCTTTATTTTGTATCATATGTAGTGATTTCATTTAGATTAGACACTCAACAGATTTCTTACTTGTATTTTGGCAAAAGAAATATCTTAAAAGTGAAAATAAAGATTGATTTTGATTTGCTTAAATTTCAATAAAAGCATATGCTGAAATTCCTGTTTTCTCCAGTATCAAATAAGAAATTTTATATATAATTCTTGTACCAAAGAATAATTCTCCGCTTATTGCTAGATGGGGATATTTTTGGTTAGATGACAAGCTTTAAAGTAAAATAATCGTGGCTTTTAATTTTATTAGTGTCACTTGATATCTGACAGCTCTTGGCCTATGGTAAACTAAAATATCCAAAATACTCATAATATTAAAACAGAATTGATGGAATCATTTTGATTTTTTTTAACACAGGTTTATTTGGTGGGCTTTATTTTGTAGAACTAGGGTCAAAAGAGAAACGATTATGATCACTATCGCATCTCTGAATGTCTCTTTAAAATTTGTGATTTCTATCAAAAATGTCAAAAATGTTTTCTGATTTAATTCTCAAGTGGATAATTTTGTCTTAAATGATAGCAGATTAATTCTAAAATCCAAATCCAAAATCCAAATTGACAAAACACTTGATGAAAACTCGACGTTTACATGTACACATAGGCTTACTAAGATGGTTGGATCTCCTTTTTTAATTATAAAAAGATATCACTTTATGATGTTAAGGGAGTAGTAGTTAAAAAAAACCCGCAAAACAAACACACGAATCCAATGCTACAATATCTCAAGATATGTGTCATATCTCATGTGTCATAATGAAAGGTGGTAATATTGATGAAATCATTGTAACGAACAATTTCATAGAGCAACTTATAACTATATCTAATAGAATATACTGAAAATTGAACTATAAATAGACCTTCCAATCAGTTGTGTTACCTGTATTCGAAACGAATATGTATTCATGTGTTTCGCGTAATTATTACAATATAGTTAATAATTATTTCTATGAATTACTTAATTCGCCTGACATGTCAGAAGGGATTCTTTGGAATCTGAGAAACTTTCCTTAAGTAATGTAGAGAATGATGAATGTTTTCTGGTCTCTCTTTATTTTAAAGACTCTGTTAAATGGTTTCCGACAATGTTTCTCGACGATGTATCCGCTTGTCAGTTCAAAGTGCTTTTGTAGAGAAGAAACGATGAGCTCACGGACTCAGTTTATAAGATGACATCTTATGTTCCGGTTATCATATTCACACTCAAATTATTATTGTACTCGATATTTTAAATACACCAGTGAATGAAAGTATTATGTTAAGAAGATAATCGAGATTTTTTATTAAGTTTAGGAAGATATTTGGTCAGCTCGTTGCATCCATCTATAGGTTTTAAACCACCTCAAAGACGACATACCCCAGTAGTTACGGAAAACTGGCCAACGTTGGGCATGTTTATTTTACATTTCGTTTCGGGTGGTTTAATAACGACGGATGTAAACGAAATACGAATTTACAGAGTCCCATATACGATTTCGAACGATTTAAAATGTCCGATTAAGAAACGAAAGACAATTGGAACTTTATTCAAGCTAATATTCATGCATTCTTACTAAGTGACAATTTAAATTGGAAAAGTTGCGTCATCTTATCCGTAACACCAAAGTTTCGCAAATCAATTAGGTTTCATGAATATGACAGATGTTGAATTTCCCTATACGAAAGCGTATTAGATCCCCTCCGGCCATTATGGAATCCAAAGATCGGCCGGTTTCCGAACACCGTCAAACCACGTGCGCCATCGAGGAATCTTCTCATTGGTTATTCATAATGACGAATGTTGAGTGGATTGCCGAGATTCACTATTTTTTTTTTGTTTGCTCGGTATCCACAAGTAATTGGTAGTGGCTACGTGGTGGGTTGTCAGGAGTTATTCATTAGTTTTTGCTTGATCCGGGACGCGTGTATCCATGATAAGGCCTACTAACATGGCCCGCTATTGAGGCTGGGGCCGGGCGGATTGGGAACAGCAGGCGGTTTGACCTACTCTTATTCGACACTGATTACGCGATGTACATGTACAGTTGGGACGCTTATGTAATAGGGACCGCCGGATTTAACGTCCCCTCAGAAGGACGGGATGCTTTCATGAATCCATTTGCCCAATTCCAAGTGAACCATGGAGGAGAGCGGTATTCTGTTATTGAAGCATAGTGGTATACACGATCATAAATCCAGAATTGTGTCCCCCCACCGAATAAATCCCAGCATGTGCCACGACCCCACCGGGATTCGAACCCTGAAATTTTGATGGTAAATTTGGCCAGAGGCAAGCACCTAACCGAAGGCCACGCTCTCCCACAATGCTTTGAACTTTGTAAATATAAATTCTCTTAGTAATAGCACTATTTATAAATCGCCATTATTTTGCTTGTGTTAGTTAAAATTCAAGATGGGAATATTTACTAACAAAAGTATTTAAAAGCCCTGTAGAAGCAATGTTCCGCGAACTACCTAGGTGGCGATTAGCTCACGGACTAGGCTTGGCGGTGAACTCTCTCAAAGGTTTCGTAGTGAAATACCAGGGGTACATTGGGTGGAACCCTCTCTCACCTCCTTAACGCCCCGAGATCTATGATGTAGCCAACATTTTAACATGTATCGTATGGAACGCCTTACAATGGTTCAACAGGGTGGGAAACGCTGAACAAACATACGAAACAGCCATACTTCTACCACAAAGTGAATTTTATGGACTTTATATAAATGACCCCGTGACTCCGTCACGATGAACATGGGGGGGGGGGGGGGGTGAGCATTGGGGGTAAGAGACAAATGATGTTCGATACTAAAAGTGCCCTGTAGGTAGAGCATCACAGTTAGATCACATGAATTCAGCCGTCTTCGGGAAGCATTTTCGGTATGCTCGGGGGAAAAAATCACCCAAACAATCTTTTCTCTTCAATTGATACCAAATGTGAACGATTTGGAGTTAAATGTGTAGATTTTACAATGGAATCATTATTCGTAAGCAAAGTGTAAATTAAAATGTTTGGCTTTTTTTTAAAATTAGTGGTAAGGTTTAACTATTATATTTTCAACTTAACAAAAACAATATCCCGCCTGGCACAGTCGCTTGAGTTCTTCGACCCAAGACCCGGCGATCCCAGGTCGGACACCACCACATCGGGGCACGGATTATTTTTTCTCTTCCTCTTTCATCTTCCTAAATTAATAATTTAGGCACTTATGATTCAAAATACTAATTGATTTTATTTAATTTTGTTCTCGAAAAATACTGTTTTTATAGCCCGATCGGACCGTTTCATGAATCATCTCGTTACAAGACAAATGAAAAGTATTGTGAATTACCGTACCAAAGGGTGGTGGATTGAAAGCGGTTGTACACTCGAAGCAAATATTATAATGAGATGTATGATGAAAACATCGCAAAATCAGTAGGTGAGAGGATGCATTCCCCTTATGGGTAAGCATCCTCTCACCACCAGAATACTTCATCAACAACATCATTCCTCCCCAAGCCACAGGAATCATAACCACAAAAATTATGTGCAGATCAAAAAAAAAAACAGTTCAAGGAGGTACCAGTAATGAAATCCCTTCAGCATGCCTTCAACAAACAACCCCCGAAGGCCTTGGATAGTTATTTGGAATTGTCATTTTGATTAGGATATTCCATGCATTACGGATTGGCACA
>JAMKCH010046239.1:0-64868 GCA_023653785.1 Ophioderma brevispina | reverse complement strand
TTTCTCTCAGAAGCCGCCTCCACGGGGCTGGGGCTTTAGCCTTCATTCATTCCTCTCAACCTTTATCTCCCCGGCCCTCTGCTTCCCCTGGTGTCTCGTGGTGCTCTGATCATGACCCACTCGCTACGGGGGGCCCGCTCCTCAGTTTTTTGGGGTTTGGGCCTCTTTGCCCCGCGTCTTTACGCGGACCGCGGGTCCGCCTTGCGCTCTCTGGCTCCGGTTCCCGGAATCCTCCGGTGTTCGCGAGGCTGTGGCCTTGTCCTCCTCCTTTGCCGCGGGGTGCTATCGCGGGCCCTTTGTCCAGGCCGACGTCGCATTTCTCCCAGTCTCTGGTCGGAGCCTACTCTACCTCTCCTCTCGCTATATTCCTTAGGCTGGGGGTTCTCTCGGCGGGACTCGCGGCTCTGGCTATCCTCCAAAAAACTTTGGCCCGGGTCTTTTAATCACATTACAAAGTCTGAGGTCCTCTTACTCACCCCTGGTGTAAACTCCACTATCTAAGTGAGTTATTGGCTTCCTGACTTCTAGGAATCTAGATTCCATGTGTTTTTGGGCTCTGGCGTTTTTAGGTCTACCTTTGACTGCGTCCTTTCTATTGGCTGCCTTAAATATCATGCTTCCACCACCTCCGACTGAGTGTGCTAGTCTGATGTTGATTGAAATATTCATTCACATCGGGGTTAATGCATATATTCAGTCAAACTTGGTGTAAAGGAAATCAGTTCTGTGTAATGATTTATCAAAAACACATTTATTGTTTTTAAATCATTTAACTGAAGCCTGATTTCCTTTCAATGTTGACTTCCCGCTTCCGGGCCCCCCAACAAGCATATATTTTCACTCGTCCTTTTGGGTTTGAGCCAACGGAATTGAGGAAGAGCTCAGGTCGACAGGGTGTGACCGGGGGTAACTGGTCGGACCATTCTACTCTTTTTTCGGGGTGTTATTAGGTATTTTGGGATTCCCACGTCTCAGAAGGGAAATGCATATATTCAGTCAACATTGGAAAGGAAATCAGCTTCAGTTAAATGATTTATAAAACATAATGTGTTTTTTTGAATGGAATTCAAACATACATGCTGTGGGTGAATTTAATGGAAACCCCTCACCCCCAACTCCCCTATGGTGGCCAGTAGGTGTATTGGTTGTGCAAAACCGTAGCAATTAATGCAAGTGTGAATGAAGATCATTATGATTATGTGAACAAAATGAGTGTATTAGCATAATTTGAAGCAGTATTTTTGAAATACCCAAGTAATATAAGTGGAGTATAGTTATCTACCACTTCAACTTTAAGGGTGGCAGGTACTGTTTCAACATATGACTACACAACTTTAAAGGTTAGCAATTTGATTGTTGGTGTGGAAACAAAATAAATGGTTTTGTATGTCTAGGATAAACACTAACAGTAATCCACATTTTTATGCTTGTTTTCACCCCCACCCCCTAAGAGGCCAAAAACCACTGGCGAGGTAAATCGTAAGCATTCATCGGATAGCGAGACAGCAGTGAGAATCAGTGCAAAACAAAAACAGAGTAGTCCCATCCTATTAAGAGAAACAATGCAGAAGGGCAACGTACACGTCTGCTGTCTGCTGACTCTAAAATCTTAATGAAAAGGTTAGATTGATTAAATATGTACAGACCCGATTCATCATCCAGTGTGTGTCCATGTGGACCAAATGACACAGTGTCCTTAGAACAAAGTGCCTTTTTTTTGGAAATGAAGGAATAATTGGTTTGAGTTACCACAAGTTTTTTTTTTTTTTAATGGTAAAAAGCTAAGCTTTTAGTCCTTGAGAAATGTTCAAATCGTGATGAAAATGTTTGTTTAAAGTTAGGCGCAAATCACGTCAAATTTCAGTGTGCCACCTTTGCCTGAATTTTGTGCAACAAACTGACCTCAGTCAGATTTACAAAAACCCGGTATGGGGGCAACATCACTTTTTTCCCAAGGTGGTGAGTCGGCCCCGATTTCCAACAGGGGGGCTTGTGAACTGATTTTGTCTCTGAAATTAAGGGCTTGGGAACTGAAATTTTGAGAAATTTGCAGGCTTGGGAGCTGAATTGGGCTAAATTTCATTTTATGCAGTGGTGTGCAATAGTTGTTGCAAACAGCACTGCATTGGATATCATATTTATTCAATTTTTTTTTTTGTGGTAAACTGTGTGCTGAACTGCTTTAATAACTTTATGCATAGGGTTAATTCTGCATATTTTTAGTGTCTCGTGCCATTAGCACAAAAAATCAATGACTTTCGTCAGTGTTGACCAGACTCATAATTGGCACGTGCCCCTGCAGTGCTTGTGCCATTATTCATCGTCAAAACTGAGGCACGCGTGCATGATTTTTTGCCAATGCCACTCGAAACAAAAATTTTCAGCCATTAACCTCTAATGTGGGAATTTTCATCACCAGTGTGTTTTAAAAAAATGCAGTTACATATAATGGTGATCAGCATTTTGAGTTGAACAGGAAGTAGCATAAATTACCCTTAACTGTACACTTTATTCTCTTTTCAGTGAAATCCACCACCCCAACCCTCCAGTATCCACATACACCAATTACCCAGTAAGAACTTGAGTTATATGCATTCTAACCAAAGAGGAGCTAATCTTCATTGTCGCTTTGTAGCCAGTCTTTTCCAAGGCCAAGAGAGGGCATCCTTCCTATCTTCCGTTATTGTCATGAACATCAGTATTTGTAAACGGTTAGGGTTCAAATGTGTAGCAGTAGTAATGTTGCATGAATCTCTTATAGTTCCATGATGTGCAGGTTGCTAGTGCTGTTTGAGAGACTGTTGACGCATGGAAGGGGCCACTTTAAAAGCCAAACTAACCATTATAGCCAGGTATGCCGTTAGGGAAGGGCCAAACTAGTAGCAGGTGATTAAACATGGTGGGTTCAATGCGAACCATAAAAAGCAACAGCAAGATTGATTTGGATGTTTTCAAGAGGGATAGCCACCCTCAAAGATGTTGCAGTGTAGATTTGGAGCTAAAGAAGTCAATTTTTAGGGTGATTCAAGGTAAAAATAGTTGGTGAATGAGTGGCATTTTTTACTTTTACAACATAGGTATTGTAATCAGGATCTGCTGGAAGCACTTGACTTTAGAGCAAGAACTTGGGGACTACCAAGTTCAAATTTGCCATTCGTGGCTCCTTCCAGCCTTTTGGCTTACCCCTCTTATGCCACCAAGCATTTGTTAGGTGTGTATCGCAGCACGTCATAGCACATTAGTAGGTACTACTTTACCTCTCATTATAATGAACATTCGCATTTATATTCTATCTGTACTTTCAAAGAATTAAGTAATTAATTTACAAAATCAGTTTGCAGGGAATCAATCTGGGACCCTCTGTTATCTGAACTTAATCCCTTCAAGTGCAACGAGAGATTTTGAGGCACCCAAATTGTGTCATAATATAGCAATTTCATATAGAGTAGACACTCAATAGATTTCGCTTTTCTTGTATTTGGCTAAAGAATGTCTTTAAAAGAGAGAAAAAGATGTTTTAATTACTTATACTTCAATATAAAAACATAGGCTTAATTTGGGTATTTGGCCCTATACGAAATTATAAATTTCACATTTTTGTACCAAAGAAACATTGTCAGCTTAATTCTTGAGATGGGGAGATTTTTTATGGAAAGATTACATACAGATCAAAATTCGTACTTCATTTTTCGGGAGACACCTGAAGGTGACTTCTCCTCGTTCCAACCACCTTTACACAACCAACACACCCACAGACACAACCACTAAACAACCCACACGTAACTCCAAACTCTCCCCGCTCACGGGAGGTTACTGGGTAAGGTCGATGTGTTAAGAGAATTGAGGAGATGGCTGTTACATCAAACGAGGGTGAGCTAACAATGTTGAGATTTCAATCAAATATGCCATTACGAATGAAGCGCACAATGTATTATATGGGATACTCCAGTAGGGATTGCACACCAGTACATCCGTGGAGACCCGGTAAGCTCACCAGCCACCACTGCAATGAGGGGGTGGTTTTTTTTTTTTTTTTTGTGAACCTCGCCTAAGTAATAACCTTAAAACTGAGAGAATTGCGAGATCTGGGTTGCATCATGTTGCTATCATTATTAAGTTAAAATCTGTAGGAATTCAAAAAATGTTGTCATTGATATGTTTTTTGATCCACAAAACCCAAATTTTTAACCGTATTCTTTCCAACGAACACCTGAATGAAAAAGTGCTGTTACCTCCAGGATCCACGTGTCATGCTAAGTCTTGGCGTTCCAGTCGCTCGAAAATTTGGGGATAACAACCCTACTTTCATGATTGATTGGGTAGGATATATGATATTCTTCAAGCAGAATGTTAGCTTTAAGGTCTGAGATGTTCCATTGAGGAGAAAATGACGTTTTCATCAACCATCTCGTCCATTTTGTACAGGGACGAATGGGAGCAGCATTTAGTGGTGTTAAACCTATACGAGCTCTGTGTATAAGCATACAGCGAAAAGTTCGTGACCTCCACCTGACATCGGTAAGTCAATTTGATCGTGTCAACTTGTTTTCAAAACATTGGGGATATTAAAGCAGGCCCCCTGGCCTAATGTTGTCTATGCAGGGGGGGGGGGGTTCAGCGCAGGAGAACTTGCGCGAGAGGCACGATAAGGTAAGTGTGAATGGAGCTGTATAAACACTCTAGGCTGGCTGGTTTTGTTAAGCGAATGTAAAATTACCGAGTGTAAGGTGCAAAATTCGGCAGTCTGGCTTGCGCAATGTTTTTAGCCCGATTAAATAGCCACAATAAATGGATAAAAGGTAAGCCATGACGAACTTTTGTGATTACATGCCGGTTTTTACTCAATGATGGCAGCTTCTTCTTTTTCCAGAAGTGAACCTATTTTGATACAAGTTACATTGAAAGTGTTTGTCAGCTATATAGGACTTTGGTGTGACATGCTTACAAGCAGCCCCCCCCCCCCCCCCTGAGTAACCCCCCTCCCCGAGTACACCCCCTCCTCCGATAGCCCCCTCCTTTCCCTTCTCATAGGCAGGTGCTATAAGGGAGCAAGAGTAAGTTATTTTAATTTCTGAATATGCTTTAAAGCATGGAAAAAACAACTGTTTTTTGGGGGGTGAGTGCTATCTAAGAAATCTTCAGTAGATAGATTAGATATTTTAGGACAATACTAATTTGTTGTCTCACTTAATTAAAAAAAGAAATATTTCTCATGAATGAGCACAACAATTTTGAAGGAGGTTTCAAGTAGACAGAAATGCATTCATTTACAAATCTGAGACTCTATATGATTCACACCAGTAATAACGTGAGAAACCGGTACTGCCAAGCCCCCACTCTGCAAAGTGAGGTGTTTTTTTTTTTTTTTTTTTGGTGACCCTCGCCTAAGTTATAAGCCCTAAAACTGAGAGAAATGGCAGATCGGGTTGCAAATCAAGGTTGCTATCATAGTTAGTATAAAATCTGTAGGAATTCAAAAAAGGTGTCATTGATTGTTATTTTGATCCTGACAAACCAATTTTAAAAAAAAAAAAAACCGTATCTTACAGCGAACCACCTGACTGAAAAAGTGCTTGTGACCTCCAGATCCCGTGCAGTGCTAGTCCTTGGCGGTCCCGTCCGCTCGGAAATTTGGGGATAACTACCTACCCTATTTCATGATTGATTGGTAGGAGATATGATGATCTTCGTTCAAAATGTTAGCTTTAAGGTCTGAGATTTCCATTGATGAGAAAATGACGTTTCATCTCGTACCATTTTGTACAGGAAACGAATTGGAGCACAGCATGTTAGGGTGTGAAACCTAACGAGCTGTGTTAGCAGACAGCGAAATATTCGTGACCTCCACCTTGCTTCGGTAAGGCAATTTGATCTTGTTCAACTTGTTTCAAAACATTGGTGATACTAAAGCGTCCCCCTGGCCTAATGTTGTCTATGCAGGGGGGGGGTCAGCGCAGGAGAACTGCGCGAGAGGCACGATAAGGTAAGTGTGAATGGATCGAGCTGTAAAACACTCTAGTCTGGCTTCGGTTTGTTAATCCGCGAATGTAAAAGACCGAGTCAAGTTGCAAAATTCAGCAGGCTGGTGCGCAATGTTTTAGGCCGATTAAATATAGCGCCCAATAATGGAGAAAAAGGTAAGCCAGGACAAACTTTTGTGATGTACATCCGGGTTTTTACCATGAATGGACTCTTCTTTTATCCAGAAAGTGAAACTATTTTGATACAAGTAAATTGAAAGTGTTGTCACTATAATAGGACTTTGGTGTGACCTGCTTACAAGCGCTCCCCCCCACCCCCCGATAAAAGACCCCCTCACCCGAGAAACCCCCTCTCCCGAATTAAAACCCCTCCTTTTTTCCCTTCTCAAAGGCCAGTTGCTATAAGGATAAGGAGCAAAGATAAGTTATTTTATTTCTCTGATATATTCTTTAAAGCATGTAACAAATGTTTTTGGGGGTGAGTGCTATCTAAGAAATTTTCAGTAGATAGCAGAATAAGGATTTTTAGGACAATACTAATTTTTTGCCATCTTACTTAAAAAAAAAAAATTATTCTCATGAATGATCACACACATTTGAAGGAGGTTTCAAGTAGACAAGAAATGCATTAATTTACAACTCTTAGATCTCTCTAGGATTCACACGCAGTAAATAACGTGAGACACCGGTAAGTCCAGCCCCCACTGCAAATGAAGTTTTTTTTTTTTTTTTGGTGTACCCTCGCCCAGTATAACCCTTAAAACTGAAGAGAAAGGCGAGATCCTCTGGGTTGCAAATCATGGTTTGCTTCAATATAAAGTATAAATCTGTAGGAATATCAAAAAGGTTGTCATTGATATGTTATTTTGATCCGACAAACCAATTTTAACCGATGCTTACAGCGAACACCTGACTGAAAAAGTGCTGTGAGACCTCAGACACGGTGCATCGAGTCTTGGCGGTCAGTCGCCTCGAAATTTGTGGGATACTACCCTAATTCATGATTGTTGGGTAGAGATATGAGATCTTCAGCAGAATGTTAGCTTTAAAAGGTCTGAGATGTTCCCATTGAGGAGAAAATGACGTTTTCATCTCGTCCGCTTTTGTACGAGGAACGAAATGGGAGCAGCATTTATGGTTGAAACCTCTACGAGCTGTGTATAGCAGACATCGAAGATAGTTCGTGACCTCCCCCTACTCGGTAAGTCAATTTGATCTTGTCAACTTGTTTTCAAAACATTGGTGATACAAACAGAGGCCCCCTGGCCTAGTGTTAGTCTATGCCGGGGGGGGGGTCCGCAGGAGAACTGCGCGAGAGGCATATACGGTAAGTGTGATTGGAGCTGTAAACACTCTTGCTGGCTTCGGTTTGGTAAGCGAATGTAAAATGACCGAGTCTATAAGTTTGCAAACTTCAGCATCTGGCTTGCGCAATGTTTTAGCGATTAAATAGCCCACAATAAATTATAAAATGTAAGCCTGAAAACTTTTTTGTTATGTACATGCCGGGTTTTAACAATTATGGCAGCTCTTCTTTTATCCAGAAAGTTAAACTATTTTGATACAAGTTAAATTGAAAGTTGTTGTCAGCTATAATAGGAATTTGGTGTGACATGCTTACAAGCAGCCCCCCCCCCCCCCGATAAACCCCCCTCCCCTAGTAAACCCCCACCCCGAATAAGCCCCCCCTCCTTTCACTTCTCAAGCCAGGTGCGATAAGGAGCAAAGAGTAAGTATTTATTTCTGATTATCTTTACAGCAATGGAAAAACAAATGTTTTTTTGGGGTGAGTTCTATCTAAAAATCTTCAGTAGATAGCAGAAAGGATTTATGACCATACTAATTGTTGCTCCTGAATTCAAAAACAATAAATTATCTCATGAAGGATCACAACTTTGAAGGAGGTTTCCAGTAGACAAGAAATGCATTAATTACAAATCTGAAGATCTCTATAGATTCAACACCAGTAAAGATAACGTGAGAAACCTTTAAGATCCCAGCCCCCACTGCAAATGAGGGTGTATTTTTTTATTTTTTTTTTGGTGACCCTCGCCTAATTATACCCTTAAAACTGAGAGAAATGGCGAGATCTGGGTTTCAAATCATGGTTGCTATAATCAATATAAGTATAAAATATCTGTAGAATATCAAAAAAGTTTGTCATGATCTGTTCTTTTGATCCGACAAAAAAAATCTCAATTTTAAAACCGTATTCTACAGGAACCCTGACTGAAAAAGTGCTGTGACCTCCAGGACCCACGTTGCATGTTAGTCTTGGCGGTCCAGTCCGCTCGAAATTTTGGGGATAACTACCCTATTTCATGATTGAATTGGTTAGGAGAATATGATGATCTTCAAGCAGTTTGTTAGCTTAGGTTTGAGTTGTTCCATTGAGGAGAAAAATGACTTTTTCACATCTCGTCCATTTGTACCTAACGAATGGAGCAGCATTTAGTGGTGTGAAACCGTAGACAAAACAAGCGATACCTATGGAAACGCTTTGAATCATTATACAAAGTTTTACCTACTGTGACGCTGAGTAAGTTAATAACAGGACAACAGGGTGCTCCCATTTACTTTGATGCTTATATAATTTAAAATGGGTATTGCACATATGATGCGGTGACGTCACAAAACGTTCACTCATGTAGCCTCAGGGCTAGAAGCGCTGGGGAATCTCAGAAGCCCAAACTCACATAGGCATGCCCCAGCGACGTTTGGGAGATGTCCTCATCTCCCTTGGTGTTGCACTAGAGTAAACACTAATGTCCCAATGCAAAATTAAAACGTGAGAATCCACGATAGTCTCTCCCTTTTATCGTTTGCTACACCGCAACTTTTCAATAGAACTACCTAGGCTCTAGTGTTAACTCCGGTTGTGTGACCTCTGTTGTTTATTGCATGACAGTCTTCCATGGCCACACTCTTATAAAAACAAATTACAGAACACAAGCCAAATGCCATCTCTGCAAGGTTAATGGTAAAATGACTACCCCTCATTTTTTATTCTGAAAAAATAAAAGATTATTTTTTAACATTATTTTTTTGTTTTATAATCAGGGTGTTTTTCAACATGTCAGGTTTTTGTCAATTATATATTTAAAAATAGATTTTTTACTTATAAAATAGAATGAGAACTTTCTCGCCCTTATGTCTGCATAGGGTCAGACAAATATGTGGTGCATTTCCTTACACCACAACTGTGTAAGATTTTGTTATTTCATTTCTCCTAGTCTTTCTTTTAAATGTGATATAGTTTTAAGATAATTAGTAAGATCATGTCTTTAGTTGGCCCATGGCCTTTATAAAATTTACAAGCCTGCACATACCACTTATTCTTACTGCTTTGAGTGCTACAGTGTGTGGATCAAAATAAAAAACTTTTCGAATAAAGATGTGGAAATCGTATGCACAGTCACCGTACATAGGTTAAATCAAAATGCCAGGGCTGTCAGAAATTGGCATGCGTATAAGACACAGCCTACCTATCGCATTGTCATATCTAATATCATAAACCAAATACAATACATGCACCAAAATAGACTGCAAAAACAAGTGCTAAAAATAAACAAATTTTGATTTGAAATGGTCTTTGCTATGCAATTGAAAGAAGAAGAGAAGGATGTCGATTGTGGACAGTCGCAATAGCTAAGCTAACAATGCATGTTTTACCAGAGAAAATGCAACTTATGCTGTAACAAGAAGGCTCTTAAGGTGCAAGAGAGATTTCAACAACCAGGTGTCCTAAAAAATTGAAAGTATCGATTTTTGCCCTTATGTCAAGCTTTCCTCCATAAAAAATATCCCCATCTGAAATTAAGATGAGAAAATGTTTTTGGTACAGAAATGTGAAATTTTCTAATGTTGTATGGACAATACAAATTCAGCATCTGTTTTATATTGAAATATAAGCCAATGAAAATCACCTTTTCTTCTTTTAAGACATTTCTGTAGCCCAATTACAAGGTAAGAATCCATGAGCATCTATTTTATAATTAAATGACTATTATGACAATATTTGGGTAGCCTCAAAATCTCTCGTTGCACCTTTAACTTAATTTTTTGTCCCTGCCTAAGGCAGTAACGACACAATAGGGAATCATTGTCCACTGTTGTTTGTTGTGTCTTGGTTGTTTGATGTCTGTTTTGATGTCTGTTTGAAAAGGGTTTAACATTTGCATGTAATATCCACATACTTTGGATGGATTTTAAACCACAAACTTGGTCACAGGTGCAACATGGCATCCCCCACTTGTTGTGAGGTCAAAGGTCACATTCCAGGTCAAAGTCATGTGCAGGTCAAGGTTGCAAATAGGCTGGAAATGTAAAATGGACCTCATCTAAAAGTTGGAAGTCAATTGGAACCAACTTGAATCATTGGTGAACATGGATTCCCCCCTCATTTGTTTGATGAGGTCACAGGTCCATCCAAGGTCAAAAGGTGCTGTTGAGTCAAGTGTAAATAGCTGAAAGTAAATTGACCTCATATGAAATTGAAGCCAACTTGGCACAGTTGCAACATGACATCCCCCCTTGTTGATGAGGTCAAAGGTCACATGGCCAAGGTTCAAAACGTCATGTTAGGTCAAGTTGTAAAATAGGCTGAAATGGTAAAATTGACCTCATATGAAAAGTTGAAGTTCAATTGGAGAGCAAACTTGAATAATAGGTGCAACATGGATCCCTCATTTTGTTGATGAGGTCAAAGTCACATGCCAATGTCAAAGGTTCCATGTGAGGTCCAAGTTGTAAGATAGCTGAAATGTAAAATTGACCTCATATGACAAGTTGAGTTCAATTGGAACCAACTTGAATCAATAGGTGCAACATGGGATCCCTCATGTTGTTGATGAGTGTCAAAGGTCAGCATTCAAGGTCAAAGGTCCTGTACGGCCTATCCATCATTCACTAACCATGATGGCACGGGGCGACACAACGGTCCGAGGACCGATGGTATTTTTTGAAGAGGGACTCCATGAGGTAAAAAATAAGAAGGTTCATAGTAGAAATGTTGTGATTGGAACCAAGCAATCAATGACGACATCAGATGATATAGGGTTGGAAGAAATACAACATAACTGGTGACGAAATGATCCATGTGGCAGTGACTCGCATCATATTTTGGCCGTTCTGAAAGTGGACAGACTGCAACTTAAAAAAAAAATGGGACGAAAAGATCAATATGGCAGTGAGTGTTACCCCATATGATACCCGACCTTCTGATTCTGAACAAAATGTTTATCTCTTCACAACCTGATAATCTCTGAATGTCATACTTTCTGTTTTGTCCAATATACACATATCGGCTGGAGTGCCTGTTTAATGCAAGGATGAAAGATTCATTACCACTACATAAAGTATGTAATATTTTGTATTAAAAATGTTTAATTGACAGTTAAAGTAAGCTTCAAAATGTACTTATTTAATAGTACAAACACTTATTTTCACAGAGGCCTAAAAACTTGGCAGGCAAAGTCTCATGAAGATTCTTTTCATACTCTTCCGTGAATAAAAAAGTGGATTCAATAGAATTATGAGGGTCAACTGCTTAATTTCACAAAAAATCATTTCCATAAAATATGACAAGAGCTCAATTTTCTGACAATGGCGGAAGAATGATTTACAATAATTGATGAAATGTAGGTGCATTCAAAGAGATGGACTCCACTCTGGCTCCAGCACAAAATGAATATCATTTCTAACTACACAATTTGAACTTGTACGTATTTAAAACGGTACCTGGTTTCATATTGGGGGCCAGAAACCTGAGTTTTGCATCGTAAGTTGCACAATGAGAATGCTTTAATTTCAGTGTAGTTGGGTTTGCCCTTTTGTGACACCTGACACACATTACGCTGATGAATTAGTCAGACTTTAAAAGTAAAGTTGCGCTTTATTCCGTAGAATTCACCAGGGTCATGTGTGTCAGTGTTTCACAAAATGGCCACACCATGTAGTTGTGTTAGAGCCCTTTTTGTACAGAGAGGAAAAAGAGAATATAATGTGTTTAGTAGGGCTCTGTTCTTGACCAATGGGGGTATGTTATTTTACTTAACATATTATCTAAATTACCATCATGCTCTTCCTGTTGTCGACAGTTTGTCCACTTAAAATGATATATATGAATTTAAACTCCCATTTGAGAAAAATATGGTACTAAATTTTTGGGGAAGTAAAGCTTCATTTAGATTGCTTTGCTTTGAAAGCAGCAGAGGGGTAGGACACAATCTGCTCGATTTGGGGCATTGGGGATTTCCAAACGGTAATTTGGGAACTTCTACGTGCAATTACTATGGCAATCTCCGTCTCAGTGTCATTACAAAATCATCTCTTAACCTTGGTTCAAAAGATCTAGTAATATCATATAATTTAGGGAAAAAATCACTCATTTCAAAATCCTTCGGGTTAGTGGATTAACCCCCGCGCAATAGTGTAATGTCCAATAACGGTCATTAGATTTAAATATTTGTGACCAGGCCTAGTTCTTAGTCAGGTCTTGTGTACTGTGCGATAGCTAATAGCGCCCCTACCGTTAAGTCTTTGAACCTAGTAGCACCCAAGTGATGATGCCAATTTGAATTCGCTGTTGCTGTACTTGGCATGTCCTACCCCCTGGAAAGCATGTTCACCGGGATGACCTGGGAATCTGCGCCCCTGGCCTGATTGCCTGATACAAACCACTGATTACAGATTTTACCCTCATGCACTCACACAGACCTCACACCACTCACAACCCACCCACACCTTTTGTAACCAAATGAAATGTGCCTTTCTCCCTATTTCCTAATAGAAAAACAAGAAATCACTTTGACTGCCAGATTTAGGACTTTAATATAAAATTCATGGTGTTGCCATTCTTGGTTTTATTACTGTTACTATTACTACTTCTACTTCTTTTTTGTAGCTGTATCCAATGATAAAACTAATATCTATTGTGTCACAAAAGTACATGATGGTAGATAAGTGGTTAAGGCCATGCTCTGCTTTGTAGACAGCCATATACTGTAAGGCTTATGGAAACCAATTGGAGGGGAAAATAAAAGGTTGGGGACAATGCTGGGAAAATGGTCTATTACTAACTATAACTTCTGTACACAATTGCACAAAGATCCAGTTGTTTAATTTTGGTCATGGTATATTGTGCAAATGTGTCTTTGAGAATTGTTTTTAAATGTCCTGAGATTGTCTTGGAGATGCTCAACTTGCTCTCCATTTTTCAAAAGAACATTGTAAAACTGATTCTAAATTAAGGTTCTAATGTGGTACATCATTGTACTCATTCATCACACCATCCATTTGTTGAAATGTTCGTTTGCACTAAAAATTGTTGGTGAAATATCTATTGTTCTTGTGTAGTCCTTGTAGATTGACGCATGGGGATTATTTGGGTATGTGAGTGCGAGAGAGTAACGACCTTTCAGAGTATGCGTGTGCAGATGCATAAGAACATATGCCTAACTTGACTTTTCAAGGAGGTATCGGAGCATGCTGCATGAAAAGTTAGGCATTAGTCTCTTGTGCCTCTGCACCCTGGCTGAACCTGAAATCTAAAGGTCGTTGTGTGTGTGTGTGTGCGAGTGATGTGTGTGCGTGCGAGTTTGTGTGTGCGTGCGAGTGTGGTGTGCAAGTGGGTGTGTGTTATTTGGTGTGTGTGTGTGTGTGATGGGTGTGTGTTGTTTGTTACTGTGTTAATTTCATACTTGTCCGAAAGAAGAACCACTGACCTAAGACGCATATGGGTGTACACAATAAGATGCAAAAACTTATGATTACATTAAGGCACTATCAGTGACTTCTAAAACAGAAAACGAAAAAATCAAAAATCAGACTTTTGCATGTCCTGTAACAGTGTAGGTGTCTCTCACATACCCTACAAGTGATACCCCAAGCATCACCAATGAGGTCAAAATCGTATATTTTGTCATTATGTGTCCGTATACGGACACTTACTACCACACGTAATTCATGAAGATTCATATTTTTTTGAATACTGCTGTTTTCTCTGTTCTTCCGTTTTTCAGTTGGAAAAAATCACTTGTCAAATCTACAGACTCAGCTAAGCTATTCCTGCACATTTCAAATATTTTGACTCTTTCCGGCCGATCACTGATAGTGCTTTAAGTTAAAATTATCATAATTTCCTCAAAGTTTGGTCAACTGTAAGATTCAAGGCGTTGTGATCCTTATCAAAACTTGAGCAACCCTATTTAATCCACAGGATGAAAGATTCATTACCATACATAAAGTATGTAATATTTTGTATTAAAAATGTTTGAATTGACAGTTAAGTAATCTTCAAAATATACTTAATTTAAATAAGTACAAACCTTATTTTCAGAGCCTAAAAACTTGGCAGGAAAGTATCATGAAGATTCTTTCATAATCTTCCGTGAATAAAAAAAGTTTGATTCATATAGAATTATGAGGGTAAAACTGCTTAATTTCACAAAAAATAATTTCCATAAATATGACAAGAGGCTTCAATTTTCTTGACAATGGCGGAAGAATGATTTAATTGATGAAAATGTATGTGCATTCAAAGAGATGGACTCCAGCTCTGGCTCCAGCACAAATGAATAACATTTCTAACTACACAATTTGACTTGTACAGTAATTTAAACGGTGACCTGGTATTCATATTGGGCCAGAAACCTGAGTTGCATCGTAAGTTGCACAATGAGAAGTGCTTTAATGTTCATTGTAGTTGGGGTGTGGCCATTTTGTGACCCGCTGACACACATGACGCTGATGAATTCAGCAGACTTTACAAAGTAAAGTGCGCTTTATTCCGTAGAATTCACCAGGGTCATGTGTGTCAGTGTGTCACAAAATGGCCACACCCATGTAGTTGTGTTTAGCCCTTTTTGTACAGAGAGGAAACAGAGAATATATTTTGTTTAGTAGGGGCTATCTTGTTCTTGACATGGGGTATGTGTTATTTTACTTAACATACTTATCTACCATCATGCTCTCCTGTTGTCGACAGTTTTGTCCACTTTAAATGATATATATTGAATTTACTCCCATTTGAGAAAAAATATGGTACTAAATTTTGGGGAATTAAAGCTTCATTTAGATTGCTTTGCTTTGAAAGCAGCAGAGGGGTAGGACACAATCTGCTCGATTTGGGCATTGGGGATTTCCAAACGGTAATTTGGGGAACTGTTATGTGCATTTACTATGGCAGTCTCCGTCTCAGTGACATTACAAAATCATCTCTTAAACCTTTGTTCAAAAGATCTAGTAATATCATGATAATTTAGGGAAAAATCAATCATTTCAAAATCCTTCGGGGTTAGTGGATTAACCCCGCTGCAAAATAGTGTAATTTCCAATAACGGTCATTTAGATTTAAATATTTGTGACCAGGCCTAGTTCTTAGTCAGGTCTGTGTGTAACCGTTCGATATGCGTAAGAGTGCCATCCTACCGTTAAGTCTTTGAAACATAGTAGCACCCGGAAGTTGATGCCATTTTGAATTCGCTGTTGCTGTTACGTTGGCATGTCCTACCCCCTGGAAAGCAGGTCACCGGGATGACCTGGGAATTCTGTGCCCCTGGCCTGATTGCCTGAGTACACCACTGATTACAGATTTTACCCTCATGCACTCACACAGACACACACACTCACACCCACCCACCATTTTGTAACCAAATGAAATGTGCTTTCTCCTATTCCTATAGAAAAAGCAAGAAATAATCTTGACTGCCAGATTTAGGGACTTTAATAGTAAAATTCATGGTGTTGCATTCTTGGTTTTATCTTTACTTCTTTTTTGTAGCTGTATCCAATGATAAAACTTAATATCTAGTGTGTCACAAAAGTAGCATGATGGTAGATAAGTGGTTAAGGCCATGCTCTGCTTTGTAGACATCCATATACTGTAAGGCTTATGGAAACCAATTGATGGGGAAAATAAAAGGGTTTGGGGACAATGCTGGGAAAATGGGTCTATTAATAACTTGCTGTAAACATTGCACAAAGCATCCAGTTGTTAAGTTGTCTGGTATTTGTTGCAAAGTGTCTTTGAGAATTGTTTTGAAATGTCTGGAGATTTGTCTGGAGATTTCAACTTGCTCCAGTTTTCAAAAGAACATTGTAAACATGATGTCTAAATTAAGGATTTCTAATGTGGTACATCATTGTACTTCATCACCATCCATTGTTGCAATGTTCCGTTTTGCACTTAAAATGTTGGTGAAATAGTCTATTGTTATTGTGTCGTCTGCTTGTAGATTGACGCATGGGGATTATTTGGGTATGTGAGTGCGAGAGAGTAACGACCTTTCAGATTTATGCGTGTGCAGATGCATAAGAGACATAATGCCTAACTTTTGACATCTTCAAGGAGGTATCGGGAGCATGCTTGCATGAAAAGTTAGGCATTAGGTCTCTTGTGCATCTGCACCTGCATGAACCTGAAATCTAAAGGTCGTTTGTGTGTGTGTGTGCGAGTGTGTGTGTGCAAGTGTGTGTGTTCTTACAAGAGGTACATTGTGGGAGTAAATATAGGTACAAAGCTACATTGTGGGCGTTTTTGTCATTATGGGAGTACGCCCACACTGAATCTCTGCCAAATGCTGTTTTTTGGCCTCTGGGGGGGTAGGTATAGGTCTAAGCTATGGGTGCCCACAGCGTTACACATGGATTTTGTATATTGCTGTGAGGGTGTAAAAAAAAAAAAAAAAAAAAAAAATGTGTTAATGTGTTAATTTCATACTTGGTCAGAAGAACCACTGACCTAAGACTCATATGGGTGTACACAATTAGTATGCAAAAACTTATGATGACATTAAAGGCACTATCAGTGATATGCTAAAACAGAAAATCGAAAAAATCAAAAATCAGACTTTTGCATGTCTGTAACAAGTGTAGGTGTCCTAACATACCCTACAAGTGATACACCCAAAAGCATCACAATGAGGACAAAATCGGATATTTTAGTCATTATTGTCCGTACGGACACTTACTACAACACGTAATTCAATGAAGATTCATATTTTTGAATACTGCTGTTTTCTTCTGTTCTATCAGTTTTTCAGTTGGAAAAAATAACTTTGTAGAATTCTACAGACTCATCTAAGCTATTCCTGCAAATTTCAAATATTTTGACTCTTTCCGGCAGATCACTGATAGTGCCTTTAAGTTAAAATTAATCCTAATTTCTCAAAGTTTTGGTCAACTTGTAGATTCAAGGAGTTGTGATCTTATCAAAACTTGAGCAACCCTATTTAATCCACAGGTTACAGTTTAAATTGGCTCATCAGCTTAACAGTATATGGTGTAAATAATTTTATTAGTTGATAGAAATGTTTGCATGCTATGACTGGTGGTCTTTTCAGTATGATAAACCAGAGAGCTCCTATCACAGGTTTCAGACCCTATTAGAAGAAGGCCCATGCAAATGTTCTGTGACCACATCATTGTTGTGTTTTTAACACACCTTGATGATACCGAACAAATATGGCTTGTGCTGCATCTTGAAAGTTCTGGGTATTTTAAAATTTTCAAATTCAAGACAGCCATATTGATTTTTGGAAGTTGTTCGTTTAAATTCTTCCATAAGAAAACATAATTAGCAAAATCATGAAAAGTTTAGGAGATACTTCAGCAAACTATACATTTTTGCATTTCATATAACCAGACAAGTAATTTGGGATACTTCACCAAAAGAATAGGATATTTTTCAATTTGAATCCAGTTTGAAACCCTACCCCTTAATTTACTCCTTTGCCTTAATTTACCTCTATGCCTTAATTGACCCCTACCAAAAAAGCCTGGAACTTTGAAGAGGGTAGTCCAAGTATCCTTCGTGTATGTACAAAAAACATTCCAACCTTGTTTCAGTAATTTGGTCATGGAACATTATCATCGGTCCTCTACTATATTTTTCTTATGTTACAAAGAAACCATTCCCAGAGAATGTCTTGCATCTTTGGTTGGTTATACTTAGTAATATAATTAAAAGGGAGACATTTACAATGCTCACTCATCATCCAGATATGTAGAGTTTGATACAAATGAAACAATTAGGAATAATTGAGTGTGGTTTATATTTTTGTCTGTGAAATCCATCTTGCACACATCATGCAAACTTACACTCTGTCTGCTGTGTAACTCCAGGAGCATGGTTTATCACTGAAAGACTACGTACTTTTTTAGCACTAGTTTCTCCCAAAGAGCTTTGCTCTTACATTGCAAATGAGCAGTCTGACAAGGTCAGCGCCCATGTTCCAGTGGAGAGTGAATATCGTGGGAGTTTCCGTAACCTGATCCATCTGACACACTTATGAATTCGGAAACCCTTCACAGAATAAAGCACAGGTTTATTCCGTTAAGGTTTCCAAATTCAAAAGTGTGTCAGATGGGTCAGGTTACAGAAACTCCCACCAGACTGCTTGTTTGCAAGGTATGAATCCAAACCATATTTTTGGGTGATAGTATTTTAGTACTATGAAGCTAATCTTCTATACAGAGGTGGTGTGCTATGCTTATTTAGATTGACTTATTACTCATGGGTCTGGTAACTTGTGCTATTTTCCTCTATGACCAGGCTCAGCAATAGGCACAAATTATTATTATGTACATTCTAAAGTTTATTTTACTATATACTCTAAATGCAGTTTGTAAGACTTTATTCATTTTAGTTTGTAATGTCTCAGCTCTTTATCCTGAGATCTGTTTTAATTGTTATCTGCTTGTTTATATATGTCTATGCTGTTTTTCTTCCCTTAATTAACTTCAAACCTATAGGAAATATTAAAAAAAGGTTTCTTGAATCTGGAAAAAATGTACTTGAGGAAGTCAAGAGCAACCTTTTTGCATTGATCCTGAAATGGAGCTTGAATGGATGTGAACAGTGCAGGCACCAATTTTACACACCCAGTTATATTCCCTGGGGCACTGGGTAGTAGTGTTAACCTACATTAAAACCATGTTTGGTTGAATCATGCCTTGAAACATGCCTTGATTTTACACATCCAGATGTATTCCCTGGGGCACTGAATGACCTGGGTAGTAGTGTTAACCTACATTAACCCTAACCCCACATCTCCCGGGAGGGACTGAAGGAGTGAGGGAAGAGGGGAACAAGAAAAGTCGCAAATTCGGGTGGGACTCGAACCCAGGGCCCAGTCCTATGACCTGGGATAGCACGCTATGGTGGTGTCGCTGGCCCGGCTAGTAATTTCGTACCCATATGAGTACTGAATGACATGAGAGTAGTGTTAACCTACATTAAGACAAAGTTTGGTTGAATCATGCCTTGATTTTACACACCCAGATATATTCAGTGGGGCACTGAAAGACATGGGTAGTAGTGTTAACCTCCATTAAGACCAAGTTTGGTTGAATCATGCTTTGAGCCACTTTCACAGATAAATGCCCCATTCAATCTTTATTTCAGGATAGGTGCATTTTTGTTGATATGAGGGTTTATTGTCCAAAATGAGCAATGCACAGTTTAACTTTAGTTAGAGTATCTCCAATAAATAATTGTAGCAGGATTATACCTCAATAGTATCCCTAAAGTAAGTTTAATCTGTGACAAAATTTTAAAGAAGCTGATTTCAACTGATTTTGGTAGGTATGGGAGTCAACATTTACCAAAAAAAAGTGAGTTATCGTAGGGGGTGGGGAAATTGTTTTTTCGGGAGTCAAAGGTCAATAACAGGGGTCAAATTTTGAAATTGATCCAATCATGTTGAAAAGTATACCAAGTTAATGGTTTAATCTTAAGGATTCCAAAAAGGTATACTTTGTACTATCTGCGGGCGAAAGTTTTGGAGTTATAGGCTAAAAACAGCAAAAATCAATAAAAAGGATCATTTTCAGTTCTACAGGGGTCAAATTTAAAAATTACTCCGATTTGGACAAAAAATGGTGCAAATTATAGATGGAGCTCATACGATAAAAATAAGGAATAGTTTTGAGTGTCTTAAATGCTTACTTACCGAAGTAGCGGGGAAACAAGGTCAAGCACCATTGAATGCAATGGATGTTGACCTTGGTGCCCCCTACATTGGGAACTAGGCATTTAAGACAGTCAAAACTATTCCTTATTTTACTATATACTCTAAATGCAGTGAGCTCCATCAATAATTGGCACCATTTTTTATCCAAATCGGAGTAATTTTAAAATTTGACCCCTGTACAACTGAAAATGACCGTTTTTATTGATTTTTGCTGTTTTTAGCTATAACTCCAAAACTCCCAGCCGCAGATAGTACAAACTATACCTTTTTGGAATCCTTATGATTAAACTATTAACTTGGTATACTTTCAACATGATTGGATCAATTTTCAAAATTTGACCCCTGTTATTGACCTTTGACTCCCGAAAAACCAATTTCCCCACCCCTACGATAACTCACTTTTTTTTGGTAAATGTTGACACCTTTACCTACCTAAATCAGTTGAAATCGGCTTCTTTAAAATTTTTTTCACAGATTTGCTAAGAATATGTTTAGTTATGGGTTACTACAAAATCTGTTTCTAAGTTACACTGCAATGTCATCTGAATGCATTCAAGATTCAATGACAAGTTACACTGCAGTGCCATCTGAATGCATTCAAGATTCAATGACAAGTTACACTGCAATGTCATCTGAATGCATTCATGATTCAAATGACAAGTTACACTGCAGTGTCATCTGAATGCATTCAAGATTCAAATGACAAGTTACACTGCAATGTCATCTGAATGCATTCAAGATACAAATGACAAGTTACACTCATTGAGCTAGAATTATAAACCAAGAGGGGAATCGCGTGTATTATGGAATAGCCCAAGCCCATAACCGATTTCTCTCACACACAGCGCGCCGTGGTTGTTGCTGCGTAAGCACTCGCGCGTCGTCACTGTTGAGGCGCAAGCCCACGCATATAAAAATATGTGCGTCACGCGTTATGTTATCAGTGTTGCATTTCCCCAGTGTTCCATTGTCTGATCGGCCGATTTTTCTGCAATAATTATGCGAAAACCAATCGATTGCAGAAACCATCTTCTAAAAAGATTCCTGCATCCCTAATGCACAAAAGTCTCCTGATGACCCCTGTTAATTTTGCTTAGGAAAAGAGATATTTGAGTCCGAGTGATAAATGGTGGTATCAGTTGTTATTGTTGTTTTCACTCGCTAAGTGTGACGAACGTAAAATACCGCGTGTCTCATAAATATGCATTAAGGATTTTCCAAATACGGCGATACGTAAACCAAATATGGTGGTGCCCAAAACTATGATAATGAAGTGCGTATGCTCATTATAATACTTTTGGGCACCTCGATTTTGGTTACGCCGTTTTTTGGGAGAATCTTTCGGGTTGAGGTTTATAATTTAAGTTCATTGGGTACACTGCAATGTTCATCTGAATGCATTTTCCAAGATTTCAAATGGGACAAGTTAACCACGCACTGTCATCTGAATACATCATTGATCAAATGGGGACAAGGTTACACTGCAATGTCATCTGAATACATTCACAATTCAAATGACAAGTTACACTGCAAAGTAGTGAAACAGCATTTCCGTGATTCAAATGACAATTTGTTTCTAATTTGCCCACTTGTGAGGTAAAGAAAGAATTGGCCCACTGATACGTTAAAAAAATTCCCCTACCCCAAGTCTAAAAAGGTATACTTAAAATTGAAAAAAGAAAAACTTAACCACTGAATGCAGAAAAAATCAACCTCAATCAGATCTAAATCTTTAATGGTTCCTTTGTTATCTAATAGTGTGTCCTAATAACATAGCTCAGTCACTTTATTTGATATTGTGGGTAAACATAGAGTATATGAACATGCAAAACATGGCCATGTTTATAAGCAGAGTACTGCTGTGCAGACTGTTTTTTTAAAGATGTATACATAAAAAAGTTATAAAGTGTAAAATAATATTCACTGGGATGCTAAAAATTGTTTCTAATGCGTTTTTCATTGTGCAGTTTTTTTTAGGTGCAGTTTATACACAAAACACCAATGTTCACATGCACACACACCAGGCACGATACCCAGCCCTTGTGGGTCTGGTACTTAGAGGACAATCAAAATTTGCTAAGATTTGGCTTTCCAGTCAAGGTTTCACACCGGGGGCAATACAAGTCTTATTCGTTCCCCTGTGTAACAAATGTGTTCTGTCCCTACCCCTGGCAAGTTGGAATGCTGCCCTCACTTGGGCAACTTTAACACTTCCTGTTTGAGCTTGAATGAGTCCAGTGCTGGTCCTGCCCTCCAATGGGCACCGACTTGTGTGGAAGAATTCCTGAGTTCCAAAATGGTGGAGGAACTTTGTCCTGTTTTCAATCTTCTGTACCAATCCAGCATTCTTAATTAGGAAAAGAATGGTTTGGAATCCCAGATTTTGGTGGTATTTGGGGGAAGTGTTTTTCTTTGTGAACAGGGGTTTTGTGTGGATGAAATGTTTTGTTTTGACACTGTGCTATGTCCCGGCCATTTTTGAAGTTAGTGTTTTTCTTCACTTTTAGGTGGGAATAGAAGCATAATTTTTCCTTTTAGCCTCAAAGCATGTATATAACCTAGGGATGCGGGAATTGGTGTGGATAGGAAGTGGATGTCTTAAATTTTCTTATCAATACGGGTGAACACTTAAGTCTCACAAAAGGGGTTAGTTTTCATCCAGGGTCCACGGGAGTGCTTGAGGTAAAAGTGCAGATGAGGGTCATCTGGAAAGGAAAGGAAGACTCCAGGTTTTGTTTCGATCAGGCTGGGAAAATGATTTTGTGTCAGTTTTGGATCGGGAAACAAGATTTAGCACAATTTAAGGGGTGAAGGAGGGTGAAATTGTAGACTTAGTGAAACACCATATTTTGAGTTTAAAGTCAGTTTGTCCCTGTAATTTTAAGGAAATGTGGCCTCATTTTTTGAAAAATCTTACTCTCGCTGAACGATGAGTTTGAAGAAAGTTATGTTCTTCTCGTAACGGTTAGATGAATATAAATTTTGCCTGAGGTTAGAAGCTCCTTAATTGGAGTTATGCGGCAAATTTTAGATCTTTTAAAAGTTTGAAATTAATTTGCAGAGATGTAAAATTCAATCCCTGTTCTGAAAAGTAGAAGCGAGTGCGGCTGACAACAAGGAGTCGGATTTCTTTCCTGGTCACACCCTTCAATTCGTAGTATGGTTACTGTTTGCTTTGAAAGATTATTGATAGCAATTAGTGATTTCAATCTTAATTTTTATGTAATTTTAAAGGCTCCTATTTAATTGGGAAGAATTAAGGAAGTAACTTGAATATTGGCGTTTTTAAAAAAATATTGTACAAATTTGAAAGTACTTGGAAATAAGCAGCCAAAAGTAATGGAAATTAAAAAATGGAGAATTAAGAAAATGAGAATCAGGGGACTAGAAAGTCATTCTGAGGGGGTTTGGTGAACCAGCTTGGGGAATTGGTATGGAGAGAGTCTGTTTCCTTTAGTTAGGTTTTGGGCTTGTCGTCTCTTTGGACTTTCTAGCCCCTGAATTCTCATGTTCTTAATTCTCCATTTTAGAAGAATAAAAAGATAGGGATTGTGTTTTGCCATTCTAATTCGTGTCATATGGATGGGCAAGGTCCATATAAAAATATGGGATGCCATCCAATATGACACAATATTAGTAGGCAAAACAACAATCTATCTTTATTCTCATTCTTATGTAGTTGGGTTGTTGTATCATCCAAAATATTTTATTTAAAATATAGTTTTAAAAGGGCAAAATATCCCCCGTTGTTCAAAAGAACAAAACCCGTACTAGGTGCGTGCACTGCGTAAGCTTTATACACGCGCGCGTGTAAACACTGCGCTCGACGACGCACTATCTAATTTCGTCTCATATAAGATAGGCAACAACCAATGATATTGATGTTTGCTTTCTAAACCCCACCCACTGAATAGATGGATTATTAATTTCCATTACTTTTGGCTGCTTATTTCAAAGTGCTATTCAAATTTGTACATATTTTTTTTTCTTAAAAACTGCCATCTTCAAGTTACTTCCTAATTCTTCCAATTAAATAGGAATGCTTTAAATTACATGAACAAAATTAAAATTGGAAGTTAATTGACTAGCAAAAATCTTTCAACACAAACAGTAAACCTACTACAAGTGAAGTGTGTGACAGGGAAAGAATCCCACTCCTTGTTGTCAGCCGCACTCGCTTCTACTTTTCAGAACAGGGATTGAATTGATCTTCAACAACTTTTTCAAACTTTAAAAAAGATCTAAATTGCCGCATAACTCCAATTAAGGAGCTTCTAACCTCGGCAAATTTAGTACTCATTCTAACAATTTACGAGAAACATAACTTTCTTCAACTCCATAGTTCATCGAGTAACGATTTTCAAAAAATGAGCCAAAGTCCTTTTAAATTACAGGGACCAAATGATTGAAACCTCAAAATACTGGGTGTGTCCACTAAGTCTACAATTTCACCCTCCACTTTCTCACCACCTTAAAATGGGTAAATTCTTGTTTCGATCCAAACTACACAAAATCATCCCAGCCTGACCTAAACAAAACCTGGAGTCTGTCTTTCCTCAAGATCGCTCATCTGCACTTTACTTCAGCTCCCGGGACCTGGAGAAACACCCCCTTTTGTTAGACTAAGTGTTCACCATATTGATAAGAAAAATTAGCCATCACTTTTCCTATCCACACCCAATCCAACCTCCCTAGCGCTTATATTTACATGACTTTGAGGATAAAAGCGAAAAAATATGACCCTCTTATTCCCACCTAAAAAGTGAGAAAAAATAATTCAAAAATGGCGCCGACATAAGCACATTGTCAACAAAACATTAATCCACAAAAACCCCATGTTCCCAAAGAAAAACATCCCCCCCAACCACCAAAAATCAGGGATTCTCAAAACATCTTGTCCTAATTAAGAATTTCTGGATTGGTACAGACGATTTTTTTAAAAGACAAAGTTCCACCCTTTTTTTTTGAACTCAGTATATTTCTTCCACACAAGTGGTCCCATTGGAGGAAGACCAGCAATGGACTCATTCAAGATCAACCGAGTAGTTGTAAAGTTGCACCAAGTGAGGGAAGCATTCAAACTTGCCAGGTAAGGCAGGCCACAATTGTACACCACCCCCCCTCCCTAGGAAGTCTCGCCCTCGTGACTTCCATACATACTTACAATTTTTTTTATATTATACTCTTCTTTTTAAAACCATTTCAAATTCAAAGTCCATATTCTCGCATTAGCGCAACATTTCATATTGCGTCTGGGAAAACAGTCCATGTGGCATAATACATTGCAAAAAGGCCAAAGTTTTAAAGTTGGTAATTCAGTCCAGTTAATGACAATGGCAAATCAGCTATCACTCGAGCAGGAACGGCGCCAGATCCAACTCGGCTGGAGCTTACATTTTCCAAAGTAGCAGAATTCCCACAATGCCCTCTTCACCTCAGCAAATGTATTTGTTCTATACTTCCAGCTCTCCAACAAAGTCAACTTGCAGAGTGAAAAATTGGCTTTTCAACCAGGACTGTCCGTCATGGCGGCAGGCATGACATTTACAGTCCATCAAAAACGTGGGAATCGGCATTGTCCATCAAAACTTTCCCATTCATAATCTGAAATCGGGAAGGCAGTTTTCGAGTTCTTTTGGGTCTTCATTTTGGTATAAGGTCTGCGATTGGTTTCAGTTCATCTTCATGAGCCAAATCCTGGGATAGTTTGTCCAAGGGTTCTTTCTTTAAAGTCTCTATTGTCTCAGTTTCAGTAGTTTGGTTCCCATCATCCTATGTTGAAGCTCTTGTTGGGCGCTGAGGACTTTCAAGTTGTCGCAAGTGTTCACAGTATTAGGGTTCTGGGTGCTTTCTATCACAAGTGGATCCAGCATATTCTTGTTCTCATCAACAACCGAATTACAGACAATGTCAGAGTTCCTTTCGTCTCATTAGTCTATCATGAGCAGTCTTATCATAACTGCTTTTAACGGTCAAATGACTACTTCAGACTTGCGAGCGTGAGGTTTCTTGATCACATAAATTGGCATGACAAACCTTTTCAAATCTTACCACGGTCCCTGCCATCTACACTGTAATTGGGGGTAATCCCTTGGTCCTAGCTGGATTATATACCCAAAAAACTTTGTTCAACCCTTTCTGGAAGGGTTGGCCACAACACTTTCAAATCATAATACTGTTTCTGTCGCTTTTGAGCAACAAGTGAAGCTTCCGAGGCAATCTCAAGACTTCATCAAGTCGCTCGAGAAGCTTCCGAGCATACGCTCTTCCCGATCTCCCTCCTCAGAGCCCGGGACCCTCCCAGCAACCCGTTACCAAACCCAAGGGAATGGAAATTTCACTCAAACATGAACGATTAGGGGAAAAACAGAACTTAACTGACGACTAGCTTGATAGGTTGAGACAAACAGGAACGATATTTATCCCAGCTTGATGGTCATAACGAACTTACTTTGATATCATGTCTGCTATAGTTCGGTTCATTCTTTCGACTAACCCATCACTTTGAGGTCTATACGCACTCGTCAAAGTCTTGTCAATCTCTAAAAGTCTACAAATCGACTTCTTAAAGAAAACATGAGATTTCCAGAAAAAGCGCCCCCAATTTTTCTCGAACCCCGGTTTTTACATATTTGGAATGCTTTACCAATGTATTAGATCAACACCTGAAGTGAATAGCCGGAAGACGCCGTCTTATGTAATAGATGAGATTTAGGGACTTTGCGTGCACGACAGAAAGTACAAAGCACGGTGTTCGATGGGGGAACGATTACAATAGCAGCAATTTCAAAACAAGGTTTGCGGTTTTATTTTGAACCTGTTTGTCCAAATAACTTCGAAAACGTTATCGATAGGTGGTTACAACCGATGCAGTGAAATTTGAGAACGAAATTCGTTATTATCCTAAAAAAATCTCCTCTGTCACTTAAGAAACAAAAAAAAAAAGGGGCCGGAGTCAAAATTCTTTCCCCTGTTGTATGTATCTGACTTGGAACCCCATAACGACACACAAATTGTGTCACAATACCTTAGCTAGGTTTTGCCTCTTGATTTGAGAGGGGATAGGCTTCCGCCCACTTCGTAAAGAATCCATTATGACTAACAACATACGATTTCCCCAATCTGAGACCGGAAGTGGGCCCATATATCCATAGCAAACTCTTTTGCCATGGAAAAATCCTACAGAGAAGGTTTTGCAAAGCGGCCCGCTCTTGTCGTGGAGTTCCTTGTCTGGTTGACACTTAACACAAGATCGTACCCATTCATCAACATCCTGCCGATAATTGACCCAAAAAATAACTCTGACGAATCTTCCCGAGAGTTGGCTCGTCCTAGATGTCCAGCAGTTCTGTGGTATGAGCCAACCCAGCACCCCGCTTTTCATCCTAAAAGGAACCACCAACTGTCGAATGTTTCCGATTCCAAACACGCCAAAAAATTTCGATAATTATCCCTTCACATATCTCCAATTGTTGCCACTGCATCCAGAGACACTTGGTAGTTACACCATACCGAGCAATATCTCAAGGCGGGTTTCTCCCCACTTTCAAGTGCAGCAATAAGTGGTGACAATCTTGGATCCTATCCCTTGGCAGCTTTTCTGATTCATAGGGCTAAATCCCCAGCAAGAAAAAAATGTCCGTCCCACAGTAGGTGTTCCTTCAAGAAAATATTCACAATACAAGTTGTCCCACTTTTTCCTCTCGGGCCATTCGTGCATAGCATAGCATTTCGATGTTGAGTTCCAGGACGGTGCTCATAGTGAAATCAAACATACTGAGAGTTTCAATTCCCAACGTGCTAATTGCCCTTCAGGATCCTTGAAATTCAATAACCACTTGAGAGATCCGTGATCGGTCCTCACCCTGTGACCTAGCCCATTACAGGATAGTGGCGAAAAAGGATAACAGCGTGCCAAACGCTAGCAATTCCTGTCTCGTAACCACTATATTTCCGTTCACTTTTACTGAACTTCTTGCTAGCGTAGGCGATAACCACTTCTTGCCCATCCACAAGCGTGTGACAAAACACTTCCACCTCCATCGGCACAAGCATCAGTATCCAAAATGATTCCAACGAGAAGTCAGGGTATCCTAATATCGGAGCAGATGTTAATGCCTTTGTTAACCTCTCAAAAGCTTCTGACAAGCTTGATTCCAGTGAACTTCATCCTTGAGTACACTTATGAAGTGGGAGTAGTACGTAGTAGCATTATCCTGAAGTCCCTAATAACTTGCGATTTATTAATAGCCTGCATAGTCCCAGAAGGCTCCTAACCTCCTTAACAGAAGTGGGACCGCCAGTTTTTTACCTTTTCCACTTCATCGGATCAGTAGACAACCCTTTTGAAGTCACTAGATTTTCAAGAAAAAAGCCGGGTCTGAACGAAACTGAATCTAGTCGTCTTGAAATCAATCGCGAGGGCGAGAAAGAAAAGTTATTATGCCAAAATCAAAATAACTCAACCTCTTTCTTAACAAAAAGGTTGTTTTTATCTCGAAACTCGCTCCAATGGCTCATGCTTTTGCATTGCCGCCATTACCTCTGCATATGGTAAGTTATTTGGTGCGATCCTTAGCTCTACTAATATACATTGTATATCACACCTGTAGAAATAGAAAAATAAGTACGGTCATGTTATCAAACATTTTGCTCACGTTCGTGAACTCAATGCTTAATGCTATTCATCACGAGAAGCATTTTCCAGTATGAAACCTCGCTCTCATGGATCATGCCATTGTACCATGCTTCAATTAATCTGTTAATTAAGTATAAGGGCCCAAGTAAGGCCCACGTTTTAACACGTGCTCGCACAATCTTTGATGATTAACTCAATCTGCATTGTAAGCTTGTTTCATCTTGAAACTCTCCCCTTGGAATCATGTAACTGGTATTCATGCTTGAAACTTAGCATGATTTATGTTAATTCGTTGGATTCTGGTACTACTAACCTCTCTGTACTTATTAGTACGGCTAGGTAGTTCATATCCCGTTCACGCATTGGGAAAGCTGTCCTAAAGTTATAGCCTATTACATGGCCTAACTTGGATAATTTCAAACGTACTTTCTTTTAAATTACAGGAACAAACTGACTTTAACCCTCAAAATACTGGTGTTCACTAAGTCTACAATGTCCACCCTCACTTTCTCACCACCTTCAATTGTGCTAAATTCTTTGTTTCGATCAAACTGACACACAATCGTTCCCAGCCTGATTCTAAACAAAACCTGGAGTCTTTCTTTCCTTGAAGATCGACTCGTCTGCACCTTTACCTTTCTTCAGCTCCCGTGCACCTGGATGAAAACTAACCCCTTTTGTGAGACTAAGTGTTCACCAGTTTGATAAGAAAAATAGCCCTCCACTTCCTATCCACCACCATCCAAATCCTAGGTTATAATTAAATGCTTTGAGGATAAAAAGGAAAATTATGCTACTTATTCCCCACTAAAAAGTGAGAAAAAACTAACTCAAAAAATGGCCACATTAGCAATGCTCAACCAAACATTTTCATCCACAAAAACCCCATGTTCCCCAAGAAAACTCCGCAACAACCACCAAATCTGGGATCTCAAACCATTCTTTTCCTAATTAAGAATGCTGGATGAGTACAGAAGATGTAAAGACAAAGTCTCACCATTTTGGAACTCAGTATATTTAGTCCCACACAAGTGGTCCATGGAGGCCGACAGCAACTGACTCATTCCAAGCTCCACAGAGTGTAAGTTGCACCAAGTGAGGGCAGCATTCAAAATGACCGTATATGGGCAGGGACCCCCCCCCAAACAAAAAATTGTTACACCACCCCCCCTCCCTAGTAAAGTCTTCGCCCTGTGACTTCATATGACTTACAATTTATATTTACTATAAGCAAAACTATTATTTTTAAAACCATTTCAAATTAAAAGTCATTTATCGCATAGCTGCAAATTTTCATATCTTGCGGTCTGGAAAACACTTCATGTGGTCATAATACATTGCACAAAATGCAAAGTTTTAAAAGTTGGTTATTCAGTTCCAGTAATGACAATTGGCAATTTCAGCTATCAAATCGAGCAGGAAACGGCGCCAGATTCCAACTCGGTGGAGCTTTACATTTTCCAAGTCGTTTCAGAATTCCACATGCCATCCTTCACCTTCAGCAATTATTGAAAATTTCTATTATATTTTCCAGCTCTCCAACCAAAGATCAATGCAGAGTGAAAACATTGGCTTTTCCACCAGACTGTCCGTCATGCTGCAGGCCCTGACATTACAGTTCCATCAAAACGACTTGCATTGTCCAATCAAAACTTTCCCATTTCATAATCTTGAAATCGGGAAGGCAGTTTTTTCGAGGTCTTTTGGGTCTCATTTTGGTATAGTTCTGTTATTGGTTTCAGTTATCTTCATGAGCCCAAACTGGGGATAGTTTGTCCAAGGGTTCTTTCTTTAAAGTCTCTATTGTCTCAGTTTCAGTAGTTTTGTTCAATCTCCATATGTTGAAGCTCTTTGGGTGGGCGTGAGATTTAAGTTGCTCGGAAGTTGTCACCAGTATTAGGGTTGGGTGACTTTTCATCACACGTACGGATTCCAAGCCATACCTTTGTTCTCATAAACAACCGAACCAATTACCAATGTCGAGTTCCTTTTGTCGTCATTAGTTCTCCATGGAGCAGTCTTCTAAACATGGCTTTCGGTCAAAATGTACTACTTCAGACTTGCGAGCGTGAGGTTTCTTGATCACATAATTTGCATGCACTTTTCAATATCTTCACGGGTCCCTGCCATCTACACTGTAACTTGGGGGTAATCCCTTTAGTCCTAGATGGATTATATACCCCAAATTTGGTTTTTCCCACCCCCCACCAAAAACCCCTTCTCTGAATGTTGGCACACACTTTAAAATAATAATACTGTTTCTGTCGCTTTTGAGCAACAAGTTGAAGCTTCGCGAGCAATCTCAAAGATTCCTCAAGTCCTCGCGAGATTCAGAGCATACTCACTCTTCGATTTCTCCTATCAGAGCCGCGGACCCTCCAGCACAAACCCAAGGGTATGGAAATTTCACTTCCAACATTAAAAGATTAGGGGACAAAACCAGAAATTTCCTGAGAAACTAGGTCGATAGGCCTTGAGCAAAAACGGAGGTATTTATCCAGTCTTTCTGGTTCATAACGAACATACCTTTGATATCATGGTCTGCTAGATAGTTGGGTTCATTCTTTCGACCAACCCATCATTTTGCGGTCTACATATCGTCAAAGTCCTTGTCAATCTCTAAAAGTCTACAAATCACCTAAAGAAACATGAGGAGAGGTCAGAAAGAGCGCCCCCTCCTAATTTTTCTCGAACCACGGTTTTTACCTATTTGGAAGGCTTACCAATGTGATTAGCTCACACCTGAAGTGAATAAGCCGAATACGCGTCTTTATGTATAAGATGATGGCACGTTAGGGGACTTTATGTCGTGCACGACAGAACGTCAAAGCATGGTTTCTATGGGGAACGATTAACGATAGCAGGCAATTCAAAACAAGGTTTGCGGTTTTTATTTTGCACTGGTTTGTCAAAAACCTTCGAAACGTTTCGGGAGGTGGTCTACAACCGATACCATGAAATTTGGAGAGAGAAATTCGTTATCCTAAAAAATCTCCTCCTGTCACTTTAAGAAGCCGCGAGTCAAAATTCTTTCCACTGTCTGTATGTCTGTATTGATTGGAAACCCCATAACGGACCACCCACAAATTGTGTCACAAAACATTACACTGCTATGGTTCTGGCATCTTGATTTGGGGGGGATAGGATTCCGCCCAATTCGTAAAATAACCATTTGACTAAAACCCATAACGATTCCCAATTCTGAGGACCGGAAAGTGGGCACCATAATATCCCTAGAAACTTTTCCATTGGAATCTACAGCAGAAGGTTGACCAAAGCGGCCCGCCTCTGCTCGTGGAGTTCCTTTTATTGTTGACACTAAACACAAGATGTAACATCATCAACATACGTGCGATAATTGACCAAAATAACTCTGACGAATCTTCTCCAGAGTTTTGGCTCGTCCTAGAGTGTTCCAGCAGTTCTTTGTGGTTATGAGCCACTCCAGTACCCGCTTTTTCATCCTAAAAGGAACCACCAACTGTCAATGGTACCGATCCAACACGCAAAAGAAATTTCGATTATCCCTCACAAAGCTCCAATTTTGCCACTGCATCCAGAGAGACTTGGTTGTTACACCATAGCGAGCAATAACTTTCCAAGGCCGGTTTCTTCCAATGTCAAGTGCCAGCAATAAGTGGTTCGATGACAATCTTGGATCCTCCCTTTGCATTTCTTATTTAATCAGGTCCAAATCCCCAAGCAAGAAAAAATTTCGCTCCCACATTTAGGTGTGTTCTTCAAGCAAAATTCAAATCCAAGTTGTCCACTTTCCTCTCGGGGCATTCGTGACATGGCATCAGCATTTCGAGGTTGAGTTCCAGGACGGTGCTCGATGATATAGTGAAATAAAACAATACGGAGAGTGCAATCACACGTTGCTAATTGCCCTTCAGGATCCTTGAAATTCAATAACCACTGAGAGATCCGTGATCGGTCCTCACCCTGAACCTACGAGCAACAGATAGTGGCGAAAAGAATTAACCGATGTGACCAGCGCTAGCAATCCGGTCCGTAACCATATAGTTCCGTTCACTTTTACTGAACTTCTTGCTAGCGTAGGCGATAACCACTTCTTGCCCATCCACAAGAGTGACAAAACACTTCCACCTCCATCGCACAAGCATCAGTATCCAAAATGAATTCCAACGAGAAGTCGCGTTATCCTAATATCGGAAAGCAGATGTTATGCGACTTTTTACTCTCAAAAAGCTCTGACAAGCTTTGATTCATTGAACTTCACTCCTTTTGAGTCAACTTATGAGTGGAGTAGCTATTAATGAAGTCCCTAAGTAACTTGCGATAATAGCCTGCAAGAATACCAGAAAGGCTCTAACCTCCTCAACAGAAGTGGGAAACACGAGCATTTTTTACCCTTTTCCACTTCTCAGGAATCAGTGACAACCCTTTTGAAGTCATGATTTCCCAAATACACACTTCAGAACGAAAGAAAGTAACATTTTTGGCTTTTTAATTCAGCCGGAATCTTCAACGCTTAAAAACCTCCAAAAGTTCCAAAGTGTTCAAATGAATCTGCCATCGATAATGTCATTTCCAAATAGACCAAACATATTTTCCCATTGCAAACCAGAGAGAACCCTTTCCATCAACCTTTCAAAAGTGGCAGGGGCCAGTACATAGCCCAAAACTCTAAATTTAATTTTCAAAAGTGTCCGGAGCCCACTGCAGAAAGCACGTCTTAGCCCGTATCTTTAGGATAATCTCCACTTGCCAATATCCAGAGGCTAAATCCATAGTTGAAAACCAATTGCTCCCACAAAGGAGCATCAAACTATCATCATATCTCGGGAGGGCATACGGCATTTTCCCTAGTACAATCATAAGACGGGCGCATGTCCAAGCAAAAAAACGAGCCGACCATCCTTTTCATGACAAACAAGACTGGATGATTCCCGACGAGTCAGAAATGAGAAATAACCCATCTCCAAATCTCGTGGATTGCCTTTCTATCTCTTTTCTGTGGTAAGGCATCTGCATTAGGTCTGACGTAATGGGTCTTTGGTCGCCAGTGTCAATTTGATAAGTCAGGCTTGTTCTTCCTAGCTCTCCAGCGCTTGCAAACCCTTCATTCTTTCCAAGAAATTCCTTCAACTGCTGTTGTTGATCTTCAATAAACTCAGCTGAGCTTCCTTTCAATCAAAGACTGCCACTATTATTCGAGAGGAGTCCGACTTCTCATTACACTCTTCCTATGGAGACAGTCTTCAGAGGTTTGAATCATGGCAACATTGCGTCTTGTCGTGATTATTACAGGCTCAGGACTGATGTTCATCACCATTAGAGGAATAACGATGAAGGGAGACAACTGCTTTGGCTACCAAAATACCCGGCTTGTTTTGTTGGAATCTTTTTGATGCTCAACCATTCCAAATGCCGAAGAAAACGTACGGCCAGCTATTGTACAGGGACTATCATTTATCTAACCAGGTCTACCAACTACTGTCTGGGCCCCCCCCCCCCCCCAAAGCCAACCTTACAAAAAGACACTAAACATGTTTTCCGTAGATAGGGAACTTTAATCCCAACCCAAGAAAAACTGGCTTCCAGGGTTCCAAACTTCCTTTTGACCAAGAAAGAAATCATTTCCAGAATTCCCCTGATATCAATGTCTCCAACACGTACAAGCTGCCGAAAAACATGTCAGCCAACACTATCGGAATCTCAGCCATTCCCCAAATATTCATGTAGTTCCATTGCAGCCTCAGGGCGTCCGTCAAACGGTTCCAACTTCAATACATGCCTGGTTGCCAAGTATTTCCACCACTTATAATGCAAGATAGTGTACGATGAACCACAGTCAGGAGCATGAGGCACTCCTTCTTCAAAGAGTGACAGTTCCAGAAACAAGTTTGATTGGCTTGATAGAATGATCCCTTATTTGCCTCCTCCAAGGCTGAGTATCGGCCCCAGACTCAGCCCTTAGAAGTCATGCACTTCCAGATTGTAGTCGTGTTGTTGATGCTGTTATGTTTGGGACAGTCCCTTTTAATGGCATTTTTCTCCACACCATACACCTCCCTTTAGGTTGAAGAAGTTTCCCTTTGGACTCTGCTTTTGCCGTCTTTAGTTGTCAATTCT
Source organism: Ophioderma brevispina (assembly GCA_023653785.1). NCBI lineage: Eukaryota > Metazoa > Echinodermata > Ophiuroidea > Amphilepidida > Ophiodermatidae > Ophioderma > Ophioderma brevispina. Next base: position 30,177 of record JAMKCH010046239.1, on the reverse strand, counting down.
TTCACTAATTCAGTAATGTGATTTGTTTCCAGCTGCGGGATTTTATCTATGAATTACTGCCTTCTCAGGTGTTAAATGGACGCATTTCGGACGAATGAGAACCTGACTTCTTCTCGTCCACAAACTCTCTTCGCCAACGCTATCTTAAAAGCTCTTCCATATCTTAGGTCTTCGTCGCCGATTGCATCCTCAATGCTTGCGAGTCCAGTGCAACTTATAAATTGATCTTTTGCCCAAATCATTCTATCATACTCTGTGGTGCCTGAGGATAAGCTCTTTAGCCCAACCTAATGAGAATTCATGGCGCCAGGGACAGTAAGGGATTTCTACCGTCTTTATTCGCCTTGCTGAAACGTTTTGACATTTGTGGCAATAGCATCAGGCCGATCCAAAATTTTCCCCAAGAAGAATTCTACAATATCCCCCCACAGGAGGCAATTCATCTCCCAGAAGGGACTCTGTGCAAGCTATCATTGCTTCATCTCGTAAACTCATGGCCAAGTACTTAGCATGTTCTGTTAATCCCAACCATTGGATTTCTGAGAATATACCAAAAGGTACCCAACCACTCGTCAAGCGTTACCTTTCCCTTGCCATGGTAATAATCAGGCATAGCTATGGGCTTAGCTTTGTTTGAGGGTCGTCGTAACCGGAACCAAATCTTAGATTTTCGATGAACGTTTCATGTCGATTTTTGTTTTTTCACTTTTGGTCTTAGCTGTCTGGTCTTGATCAAACCGATGGCTTATTAGGTACCGTTCGTCGTCAGTGACTTTCTTTACCCCGACAGCTCCAAGTTTTAAACAAATTGTTCTATGGTTCAGATTCAGATTCAAAACCTTTTGATTTTCACCTTCAGAGGCAGTTCCCAGATCAAAAGTAAAGGCTAATATCTTTAGGCTTGGGATTTTTGGGCGGGCACTAACGGAAGGAAACGGTACCAAGAAGAGAACCATGCTCTGTGAGCTGCTGCACTGCCCCCAGTTCAGTCCAAGTAGGAGACAACCCTGTCCTTTTAAATTCAGTGGATGGCTTTGGTTTCCACTTGAGCCTCCAAATTATCCTTTTCAGACATTTTGTCTTTAAGGTTAAGCCGTTTGGCCTTGGGACACGAGTCAGCATGAAATTTCAACACAAATGGGTCACACACAACTTTACACAAATTTATTCAACCGTAACTCTAAGGATTCAATCCCTCACGAAGCAGTGAAAGTGCCTTTTAAATTGTCTGAATGCTGCTGAATTTATTAGAGTAGACACAACGATTGTTTGAAAATACCACCGCTGCCACCAAATTGTAACGAGCCTAGGGTCTTAAATGGTAGCTTAAGCTTCGACGACGTTCCGCAACGGGCTCGGAATAGTTTATTGACCAAATAAAGATTTCTCCTAACAAAACCCAAGTCACTCCTGAATTAGTTGCAATGACAACTTCCTTTGGAAGCTTCATTTTTTTTAATGCAATAAATTCTTTAAATTCAAGATTCAACCTTCAAATTCAACAAAGGACGTTTCAGTGTTTTAATTCAGCAGCCTCCACTGGAAAACTTGGCAGCTATTTACCTTAGTTTAACTCTGAAATTTACTTTGCAGAATCTTAGTTTGTAAACTTTGTAGACCTGAAGCCACCCGGGAGGGTTCTAGGTAATCAACCTGGAGAAATGTCGAGACGACAAGCCCAAAAACTAACTAAGGAAGCAGACTCTACCATAACAATTCCCCAACGCGGGTTCTCCAAAACCCTCAGAATGAATTCTAGCCCCTGAATTCTCGTGTTCTTAATTTTTCATGATTATTAATTTTGATTACTTTTGGTGTCAATTCAAATTTTTTCTTTATTAAACTGCACATATTCAAGTTACTCCTTAATTATTCCCAAATTAATAAAGGATCCTTTTTACAAATTACATAAACAAAATTAAAATGGAAATAAATAATGCTAGCAAAAATTTTTCAAAGGCAACAGTAAACCATACTACGAAGTGGAAAGTGTGTGACCAGGGAGAAGAAATCCGACTCCTGTCATGTCAGCCCCGCCACTCGCTCTACTTTCAGAACAAGGGATTGAAGTGATCTCAACAACTTTTCACAACTTTTAAAAGAGATCTAAAATTTGCCGCATTAAATCCCAATTAAGGAGCTTCTAACCCTCAGGCAAATTTATTACTCATCTAACAGTTTACGAGAAACATAACTTTCTTCGGACTCCATAGTTACGCGAAGAACGATGTCAAAAATGAGCCAAATTCCGTTTTAATTACAGGGACAAACTGACTTTAAACCAAAAATACTGGTGTTCCACAAGTCTACAATTTAACCCTCCACTTCTCACCACCTTCAATTGTGCTAATTCTTTGTTTCCGATCCAAACTGACACAAAATCAGTTCCAAGGCCGGATAAACAAAACCTGGAGTCTTTTTTTATTCAGATCGACTCATCTGCACTTTTACCTTCAGCTCCCGTGGACCTGGATGAAAACTAACCCCTTTTGTGAGACTAAGTGTTCACCAGTATTGATAAGAAAATTAAGCCTTCCACTTCCTATCCACACCAATCCAGCATCCCTAGGTTATATTACATGCTTTGAGACTAAAAGGAAAAATTATGCTCTTATTCCCCACCTAAAAAGTGAGGAAAAACTTCAAAAATGGCCGACATAGCACATTGTCAACAAACATTTTCATCCACAAAACCCTATGTTCCCAAAGAAAACATTCCCCAAACCACCAAAATCTGGGATTCTCAAACCATCTTTTCCTAATTAAGAATGCTGGATTGGTACAGAAGATTTAAAAGACAAAGTTCCTCACCATTTTTGAACTCAGTATGTTTCTTCCACACAAGTGGTCCCATTGGAGGCAGAACAGCAACTGACTCATTCAAGCTCAACAGAGTGTAAAGTTGCACCAAGTGAGGGCAGCATTCAAACTTGCCAGGTAGGGCAGGACCACATTGTTACACCTGTACAAAATGGGCGAGATGAAAATGTCATTTTCTCCTCAATGGAACATCTTAGACCTTCAGCCTAACATTCTGCTTGAAGATCATCATATCTCCCACCTGATCAGTCATGAGATTAGGGTAGTTATCCCCATTTTTTTTCAAGCTATTGGACCGTGAAGACTAGCATGGACTCAGGAGGTCAGGTCACTTTTTCAGTCAGGTGTTCCTGTAAGAATACGGTTAATATTGGTATGTCAGATCAAAATAAAAGTATCAATGCCAACCTTTTTTGATATTCTTACAAATTTTATACTCAATATTGATAGCAGGCATGATTTTCAACCCAGATCTCACTATTTGTCTTGGGGTTCGGGTTAGCACAGTGGGTCTTCCCTCACTTCGCACCACTATAGTCCCGGGTTCGACCCTCGGTAGGGCCTGCGATTTTATGTGCGTTTGGTTTCCAGTCCATACTTGGCCTCGCAGGGTTTCTCCGGGTACTCCGGTTTCCTCCTGCTTCTTAAACTGGGCTTTCTTCCCTAGCGTGTATATGATAATAAAGTGAATTGAAATAAAGTATCTTCGTGACACTAATATGATGTGTCATTAAATACTAATACCTCCTCCTCACCATTTGTCTTAGTTGTTAGGGTACACTTAGAAACCGGTCCACATAAAAACACTGTCATTTGCAGAGGGGCCTGGACTTGCCTCTGTTTCTTATGTTATTTACCAGTGTGAATCCTTCATTGCCAACATCTGTTTTCCTTGTGTGGAATTAAGCTGGCATATTATGTAGTTACTGTAGTCTGTTATTTGGTCTGCTATTCCCTTTTCAATATTTTAAAACTTGATACCAGTAATTTTACCTTCCATCTTATTCTTACTTGCTCAATCATAATATTCTGACCTGTAATAAGAAAAACCCAATTCATAATTATTTTTATCAATACTACAAAACAACGAAACAATTCATGTGCAGCAGTGTAGCATTGACACTTAATGAATTATTATAAAACATAGAGAAAATATCTGAATCTTAAGGTGATTCCAGGAAATTGCAACACAGGTTGGTGGTAGTGGATGTGGATAAGAGGAAGGTGAAAAAGGTGGTGAGGAATGTAGTGCTGGAGAGGAGGAAAGCTGAAAGAAGAGACAAAGAATTTTGAGACAAGACGGGGAGCTTGTGGTGACTGATGTGTCGGGGTGCTTTAAAGAAGGGGTGTTACAGGCATGTGATGAAGTGTGTGGGAAAAAGAAGGGTAGCAGAGATACGGGGTGGTGGAATGCAAAGGTGAAGGAGGCGATAGAAAGGATGCATATGAGGAATGAGAAAAAACGGCACAGAAGAGAATAAAGTGAGGTATAAGGGCTGAAGAAGCGAGCAAAGAAAGTGGTTGCGAAGGCTATGAAGGAGGAGGCTGAGAAGGGACAGATAGAATCCAAACACAAGGCATGAAAAAGGATGGAAGAGATGTCAAAGGGGGAAGATGTATGAAAGGAAGTGATGAATAGTTGAATTTCAGTGAGAGAGTCTGGAAAGATTATGGAGAGGAATTATGAACGAGGAGAATGAGTGGGATCAGAAGGTAGAGGTTGATGTGGTGTATGGGCCAGTTGAGAGAGTCAGTCGGGAAGAAGTGGTGAAGGCAATCAAAAAAGGAAGGCGGCTGGACCCTTGGAGGTGAGTTTGAGATGATTATTGTGAATGGAGAGATAGGGATTGGTGTGTTGGAGTTGTGTCAGAGAGTGTTAGTTAGAGGAGGGATGCCGGAGGATGCAATGAGTTGTGCGTATAGGAGCGTGAAGTTGTTGGAGCATGCAATGAAAATTGTGGAGAGGGTTGTAGAGAATAGAATTTGGAAGATAGTGGAAGTGGATGAGATGCAATTTGGGTTTATGCCAGGGAAGAGAACGATAGATACAGTGTTTGAGGAGGTTACAAGAGGAATAAAGGGAAGAAACTGTATATGTGTTTTGTGGACTTGGAGAAAGCATTTGATAGAGTACCGAGGAAAGTGATGCAGTGGGCGATGAGGAAGAGGAGGATAATACCAGAAGCAATGGTTAAAGCAGTGAATTGTGATGAGTTTGTTTGAATGAGCAAAGATGAGAGTTAGAGAGGGGTCTGATTTGTCTGAGAAGTTTGAAGTGAAGGTGAAAAAAAAAAAAAAAAAAAAATAGAGAATCTTGGGTTGCCGGTCTGACATCGGGCAAGTTTGGTGATTCGTAACTAAAAATTTCTCTGGTCATCATATGTTCAAAATTTGGTTATTTGGTGATTTCAGCTTGTACTTTGGGGTGATGTTGTTGTTTTTCCTCTGTGAGAGTTTTAAATGTGAAAGAAACATGCTCAAAGTTGCCATTTTTCCCATAGACTACTGTGTATAAGTGAGTTAGTGGTGTGTAACCTTGAGGAGGTTACAAGAGGAATAAAGGGAAGAAACTGTATATGTGTTTTGTGGACTTGGAGAAAGCATTTGATAGAGTACCGAGGAAAGTGATGCAGTGGGCGATGAGGAAGAGGAGGATACCAGAAGCAATGGTTAAAGCAGTGAATTGTGATGAGTTTGTTTGAATGAGCAAAGATGAGAGTTAGAGAGAGGTCTGATTTGTCTGAGAAGTTTGAAGTGAAGGTGAGTGTGCTTCAAGGTTCTGTACTTTGGATGTAGTCACAAAGAGTGCAAAAGAAGGTTTGATGAGTGAAATTTTGTATGCTGACTTAGTTTTAATATGCGAAACAATGGAGGGATTGCAGGAGAAGTTTTGGAAATGAAAGAAGGCTTTTTTTGAGATTAAGGGTCGGAAGGTAAAACCTTGGGAAGGCAAAATTGTTGGTGAGCGGGGTGGAGAGGGAGGTAGTAGTGAGTAAGGTAGACCCATGTGGCGTGTGTGGGAAGAGGGTAAAAGCAAATTTAGTGTGCTGTGGGAAATGGATGCATAGGAGATGCACAAAGATGAAGAGAGTGACCCAAGTTTGGAAGAGATTTTGTGTGTGGAAGATGCGACAAGGGAGCTTGAGAAATGATGGAACAGGTGGAAAAGTTGTGTGAGGTGGAATCGGTGTTGAATGGGATGGTGAATAATCAATACCAACAGCCATGCAGTAAATGTTAGTGTGAACTTTTAAAATACTAAATTTACACACAAAATATAAATTTAAGTCGACAGTGTACAGAAAAAGTCGACATGATAAAAGAGTGGTACTGCCAGAAATAAAAAATTTTGAAGTTTAATATGGAAGGCTTTTCTTGGAAAACGGAAGGCTAACAGATTCAGAAGAAATAAGTGAAATTTTGGGTCATTTGAGGTCAGAAGCAATGAGACAAAGCAATCAGTGGAGGTGTGTCTTCTGTTGCAAATGCCGATTGGCTAAACTTATTTGTGTATAGAATGAATTTTTATTGACAAGTTACAGTGTGCGACGAGCATGTTTTAAGAAGGGCTTTTGATTTTGAGGTGGACGGTTTGAGGAGGGGACATCCAAAGAATCGGGTGAAGTGGAAGGAGGGAGTAAGGGCGATTGCTCGGAGTGTGAGGTGAATCTGGCCAGCCCCATTTTACGGGCACAAAACCTTTGCAAGCAGTCTTTAATGGATGGCGGAAGCACTGAGCTGATGCTTCAGTTGGTCTTGGAAGTGCTTGCGTGGGGGTCACCTGTTGCATTTCCTCATGGCTGAGTTCTCTGTGGAAGATAACCTTAAGCGCTCTTGTGTCCTCCATCCATGTCAGATTGCTTAATTATTGTTGTATCATATGGGGTGACTTTAACAATTGTAATCTATCTGGTATCCACATTAAGCAAAAGAAAATTATCAGACTCAGTCTGTACAAACTCCCCGTGGCGGGCACACTCCGCACCTTTGTTTCATCAATTAAAAACTTACTGTGTACGATATCCATAAATTACACAAGGCTACCTTTATGTACAATTTTGTTAACAATAATCTCCCATCCAACTTTGTTAATTTCTTTGTGTCAAATAGCACAATTCACAGTTATGGTACCAGAACCTCACACCTATTTAGCCCAATGAATTTCAAAACTGACCTGGCCAGAAATACCATTAGAAGGCAGGGGCCCTATTTGTGGAATGGAATTCAAGATTATATTAGAAACTCAAAGACACCGTTATTATTCAAAAAGTATTATACTCGTCATCTGTTAAGTTCTTATCAATAACCTGTTAATTATCACCTTATAATAGGGGCCTTGTGTAATACTTTACATACTTAATTTTGTCAAATTTATATATATTTCAATATATGGTATACTTATGGTATTTAATATCATAAATCAACATTACTTACCTAAATTAGCCAACATGTTAGTCTGTCCTCACTTGTCCTGTCTGGTCTGTCAGCACCTATGTCCTGTAAGTTGACGTTGTAGTTTGTCTTTGCAGTTTTACATGTTTAAAGGGGTAGTCACAATTCCGAGCTTTGCTCTATTGACTATCCCACCACATTTGTATTATTATTGTTATGATAATAATTGTATTTGAAATTTTGATAAATAAACTGAACTGAACAGATTGCTGCCCAGCAAAGTGGTCTTGTCATTAGTATGCCTTCAATACCGAGGATATTGGCACATTCCAAGACTTTGTAGATGGTGAAATAGTCCTATACCATCTGATGGCCATGATTGAGTGAAGGTATCACTGATGAAAGCATTCTGGAAGTTTATTTGATTTTGGGACAGAACCCAGCCCTCAGAGTCATAAAGGAAAGTGGTGACAACTACAGCATTATCTTTGTAGACAAATGCAGTGAACGGTTCCTCCAGCTTCCTCTGCTTCCTTCTGCAAGAGACAAAAGGAGCTGCTGGCTTTGGCAAGACATTTTCTATCCTGATTACTGTAGCATCATTTGAGATGACACTTGCAAGGTAGGTGAAGTGCTCCACTGAGTTGAGCGGTGGTAGGTTGTAGGCTCATTGGGATGGTTTCTGATACAATGCTTTTTTCTTGAGACCGATGGTAAGTCTGCAGGCCTTAGATTCTTCTACAAAAGAATTGACATGTGCCTGAGGGGCCATCCGGTATGGGCAAGCAGTGCAGAGTCTCCAAAAAGCAACTCAATGATCATCACTGCCATGTTTTGGTGTGTGCAAGAAGTCTCCAGAGGTTGAAGGCACTTCCCTTATTTCTGAACCTGATGTAAATCTCCTCTGTGAGATCCTCCTTGACTTCCTTTAAATAGCATCAAGCTGAGGAAGATAGCAAAAAGTAAGCGAGCAATTTCGGACACAACCTTGCTTGACCCTTTAATCAATGCAAAATGGGTCAGACAGTTGAAAGCATTCTTCTGCATCTCGTGAAATCCACATTTCGTAATCCACAGCCTCGTCCGCCAACACACCTAAAGATATGAGATTTTCATATCGTCCGAACTATTGGCCTAATCATAGTGTGTACTTAACGCGCAAGCAGCTTCGATCTAATTTGGAAGAAATTTGCAATTATAGAGCAACAGATATCAACTGATATTTTAAACTATAAACACAAATAGTAGCTAGGATTAGGAAATACATTTTTAAAACTATTTTGACACCATAAAATTGGTATTTGTTGTAGAGATGTGACCTCTAAACCCCAGGTATCACAACTCTATTTACACTCACTGTGGGCTGCGATATGGTCAAAATAGTTTTGAATGGATAGCCACTTTTAGTAGGGTTATAAATGAGAATCCTATTCTCAAAGTTTGGGGAAGTAGGTTTGAAAATGCTTGTCTTTAGTTTAAAAGGTGCTTTGAGCGTATATTTCGTCATTTATTCAAAAAAGGAACGAAGGTGAGCAAAAGTCAAGACAGAAATGTTGCTGTGACATAACATCTTTGTGCAGAACCAAGATCCAAAACTTATAGCTGGACCTCATTTTACCACCATGTTTTAAAAGAAAAAGGAGATCGAGCGTCCTCTGCTATTAATTACGCGCAAAATTGAATAGAAATGGAGTTATGCGGCAAGTTTCTGGGTTTGGTTCTGCACAAAAAGATGTTAGGCCACAGTCTGGCAAACAACTTTTATGTCATGACTTTTGTTCATATTTTGTTTCCTCTTCGAATAATAATGAAATTTAAGGCCAAGGTTAATTGAACGCACTGCAGTGGAAGCCCAAGTTTTATTTATTCGTGAACGATGATACATTGTATCTTGTGCTTTGCTTCATAAAAGAAGCGCAATCTCAATCGGGGTGTTGATAGCGTCTGAAATATTTCCAACTGCATGGGCAATAACAATGGCTCTGTACTGCCTGATAAAAAGGTAATCTGAAGTGTTTATTTTCTTCTGCATACTGAGCAGATTTACTGTATATCAATAGTGCTATCATTTGCTCGAGTCAATGCGGCACGATGTACTAGTACATCTAATGGTCACTGATATTTAGGGAAAGAATTGGGATGACATTTTATTCATTTTCAAACAAATGTGCAACTTTTGCACTTCATATACCCCGTAGTATTCAAAGGTATAATGCAGAAATCAGTTACTTCGCCGATATGCGTAATCAAAATTCTTTTCCAAGCATCTTTCTCTCTTTGATCCCATGGCCTAATAGTCCTCAACGACTATCGAATATGTTCCAAAAGCACCAATAGGCCTAAATGACGGTTTTGCACCCACTTTTCCTTGTAACGGTGTCGTTTTTAAGGCTTTTATATATAAAATATTATGTTACTCACCAGCAAGTGTCACCAAATTAATGCAGGGCCTATATGTATAATATATCTATACACAACTGGGGAAAATGGAACTATTTCATTGAGAAAATGTAGTAAACTTCAGTTAATTTATATGTCCACGAGACACGTGGTCCCGCTATTGATTTTCAAAGCATTTTACAATCCTCCCGTACAACTTCGCCTCTTCAATAAAGGCAGCCACAAATGATATCCATAGGGTTGTTTCAAGCTTAAAACCTTCGAAAAAGAAAAGTTGGAAGAAGAAAGTTTTTTTTTTTAATTTAAAGTTGATTTTGTGATTTTGGCACCTTCTGATTTATTTAAGGATCAAGATATTACAAACAATCACAATTACAAACAGCTTCAGCACAAATACAAGAAAAAAAAATCACACACCTGTATTCACATATGAGATATAACCCAGATGACATAAACCAATTTTTGGAAAATATATGCAGTACGTTACAGACTTTAAAAGAATCAAAAATCAAACCTCATTTTCTAAAATGGCTTTAAAGTTTCCCCCTTTTTTTCATAGCAACCGAGTATTCGTTCTCCCTATTAACCTTAATAAAACTTTACAAGTTGCAAAAAGCGGGCTTCTTACATGGAACTTTACAAACTAAATATAATATTTGACACACAAAAATAAATAAGTGAGAAGTTATCCCTTGAAAACCCCAAACATCTTATCAAAGTTTTGAAATAAAGAAATCATGTCAGGTTTATCCTGACTGAGGCTGACAAGATCATTCCCAATAGGCTTTACATATCACATTCCACCAAAAATTGATAATCTGTTTTCGCGGAATGTTTTTACAAAGTTCACAAAGTTGGAGATCTTTACGAATTAATTTTCAACAGAAAATCATTAAACGCAATTGCTTTGCTTTAATGGAAAACCTTACAATAAAAGGAGCGGAGTTTTGTTCAATTTGAGCATTTAAAGTTGCGTTACATGAATTTCTTTCCCAGCGCCGTGACCTCAGGTCATCATCAGCAACATCACTTAACAACATTTGCCCAAAACTCAATACGACTCTCAGGAACACACGTCTCTGTCAAAATAGAATATATAAAATCTTGGGATCTATAGGACGCTTAAACAACTTGAGAAGTGAGATCCTAAAAATGTCAACACTGTCTGCATTTGACCCCTGAAGCCAGGAGCTGGGGATACATTTCATGAGAAATTAATTTCCTCCTTCTTCATATGAATAACCAAACTCCAACCAGTTCTTCAAAAGCTTACTCGCAGGGAGAGGTACGTGGGTTTAAAAGAATGATGAATGTAACACAATACCATTATCACACCAGTTCTCATAAAAATTGTCGCTTTTTTATGTTTTGGATCTGATAATTTCGATTGTACCATAACACTGGCATAACCCAAACGTCAGAAACTGTTTTACCATAATTGAAATTTGCCGGCAGGCTCTGTCACGATATACATACCAGGTCCTGATAGAGTCACAGCTAATTGAAGAACTATGACTATGAAAGGTTATTAAAGGTAGACTATCAGGATCATAAAATTTTCCACAACAGCTCCCCATAATAGCTATTCCCACACCAGTACTCAAATCGTTTTCCAAAATTATTATCAAAACGTAATTAACAAACTACAGTCCCACATCATTTTTTGAGCTCACGAAAACTAATAAGGGTCAATCCTACGAAGACCACAATTCAGTGTTCGGAAACTTCCGGAAGAAACCTATTTCTTCCGGAAGAATGGAGAAACTGGAAAAAAGGTGTTTCTTCCAGGTCTTCTTCCGGAAGAAACTGGAAGAAACTGGAAGAATTGAAGAACTGGAAGAATAAAGAAATGTATATGAACAACATACTAAATTTCACCATATTCATCTGCTTGCACTTCAAATCATCACGGCTAACTTTAGTGACTTTAATTTACAATCTCAGACTGTTTTTTTTTTTTTTTCAAAATTAATTTAACAAGTTTATAAGGCCATGTAAGTATCCCTTGCAAGTATTTATAGTAACCAGTTTTTCTTCACAATTTTTGTTTATATTGCTATCAAATAATACAGATGATAATTGTACTTATTTTCCGAGTCTTTCATGTGCACATTTATACTATCACAGTTGTAATTGTAGATGCAAAGAATGAAAAAGCTGTTAAAATCTGTATGGCCATTTGTTATTTTAAAATACAAATCATAAAAGTAGCACATTATTTCTTTTTTGTTGATGCTTAGTGGGAGAACCTTGGTTAGGGAGACTATACTATTTTGAAATGTTCAAGTCTTTCAAGGAGACGCTGCTTGGCCTTGCTGGTGTGAAAAGTGGAGAATCATTTCTTCCAGTAATTTTTTTATATTTATGGCCTGTGAATCAATTTGAGTTTATTATGCAATTGCATGGGGTAGGTAGGAGGGGGGTCCCTGAATGGTTTATTTTGATTATTTTTCACTATATTTCATTCACTGTATAATATAAAAGCAACCAAAACTGTAAGTCCTTTGCTTTAAAATAGAAAATTTTTAAATGACTTTTTTTTAGTTTCTCTTCCGCTTTCAGTGGAAGAAACTGGAAGAAACCACGTTTCTTCAAGTGGAAAAAAAAAACCGCGGAAAAACGCGGTTTTTTCCGCCGTGGAAGAAACTGGCGAACCCCCTGCCACAATTGTTAAAATTGTTACGAACATATACCCTTTTGACCCTTCATTAATTCCCTCCATTCCATACAAATGTGGAAAAAACACTTATCAAGCTCTTTGAAAAAGTATCCGCGGGGATTTTAATACACAAAACTGGGAAGAGATAAAGAAGCTGGGGTAAAACAAAAGGAAGAGATTTATTACTCATATCTTCCCAATCATAGAAAGGTTTCTTGTGCGCCAACAATTCAAAGTCCTTTCAATTTGCTTTACTTGATTTTTAATATAATTTCATCAACATACAAACGACCGAGTATTAAGACAAAAGTTATGCCCAAGCATTTAAACTGGTTTCCTTTCTAAATGATACCTGCTCGGAAAAGGGAAAATTTTTGGACCCCTTTTGGCACCATCCAAATTGCTTCAATTTAAAAAGATTAATTTTGCACCCAGAACAATCAGCGAATTTCTAAAATAGAAAACAAGTTATTAAAAGACTCATCAGACCCATCTAAAAAGCATTTGAGTCATCGGCAAGAAGGGAAATTTTTTTAACTCTTATCCCAATGGGAATGCCTTTGATATTAACATTTGACGGACAGCAAGATCCATCGTTTTCAAAACCATAAAAATAAATATGGAGAGATTGGGCAGACCCTGAAAAATGCCTTTGGCATATCGATAGATTCAGTCAAAAATTCCATTGTTTAGATCAGGGTAACCTCTTCTACAAGAAGTAAATGGTTTCAATCCAGGATATACATTGATCCCCAAAATTAAAATATTTCAAAACTTGTAACAAAAATTAGACTGACACTATCAAAAGCTTTTTTCAATATGCAAGAAGTAAAATGGCCCCAGGTATTTCATTTCATCAGTATATCAATAACATCTAAAATTAATCGAACATTATTGCCAATATTCCCGCCCTTTAAGGAAACCAGATTGATCGGGATTGATGAGAGCATGAAAGACATTGTTCAGACGATGGCTATACCTTTAGTCAAAACTTGTAGTCCAACCGTCAATAAGCAATTGAATCTATAATTCTTAATATACTACAATCTTTATCTTTCTTAGGTAATAAAGGTATAATACCGTTCTTTGATACATTGACATAAGACCATTTTCAATAGAGAATGTATACGAATTGAATAACATGTCGGAGATGTCTGGCCAAAAAACCTAGAAAATTCAGTTGGAATCCATCTACCCAGGTGTTTTTTCTGCTTTTGAAGTGAGAGCATCATATAATTCTTTCTTTGTAAATTGGATGGTCCAAAATCTTCCTTTTGTACTGGCACTTACTTAAGAATATCAATGTTTTTCAGAAATTCTTCACTTCACTGATATCAAAGAATTCTCCACGCCATTATTAACAGAGTTAAATGCGATAATATTGGTGACACTTTCAAATTTGCTTAATTTGATAAATACAATTCTTCTCACAAGACCTTTTTCTAAATTACAAAAATATTTAGAACTTTTTTCACCTTCCTCAATTCCCTCTAGTTTCTAGAGCGAACCATTCAAAACCCTTTTGGTCCTCAAATCCCAGATTTTATTTAATTCTGCTTCCAACGATTGAGAAATTAAACCTTCATGGATGGAGTAAGATAAGCGATGATCCATCCAATGAATGTTTGATTTCTCATGTTGATCGTTGGAAGCAGAATTAATAAAAGTTGGAAGAGACAAGTGATGCAGATAATGAAACCTGCCATAAAAATAACCAGAGAAATGGTTTGTACAGACTTCTAAATAAAACCAAACGGGTTGACAGAAGATACCCTGCAATAAACTAAACTTGATGATTTTGACAGGCAAGCATATAATTCGATAAAATGCGATCAGTTCTACCAGAGGAAGGAATTTTCCACACATTAGATAAGCTGTTGACCACTCTTGTCAAGATATACTTCAACACTGGTGGGAGAACGAGTCCTCTGGAAACTGTTGAAAGCCTTGGATTTATATGTAAACATCGGAATGGCAGAACGTTCGTGATCGAAAGAGGCAAAAATGGTTTTAACCGTTACATCAATACTTGAGCAAATTAAAAGATCAGACAACTTAAAGAACCTTCACAAATCATATAACTCGACGAAAATGGATTAACACGCAGTCCACCCTGAAAAGTGGTTGATAACAAGATGGGAATGGTGGGTTCCCAACACGGGAAAGGACAGCGGTTAGTAATTCCTGCATGGTGGCAAGTTTTTGATGGATTTTTTCCCCGGACCAAAATCATCTTTGTCGCCAAAACGCATCATGGGATTATCGTAAAACGAATGAACGCTAAAAACCATTTCCAAGACTGGATGGAAATTAGTTATTTCCAAACATCTCCACCCCCTGGGCCCATTATCATAATGGATAATCAGTTAGGGTCAAAACTGAGAAACTTCCGCCATCCAATAGAAACAAAATAAGAAATGCAAGAATGGTTTGAAAAGCCGGATATTGCATTTCCCGCCAAATATACGAAAAAGAGCTCTACTACATTGCCATTCGGGCATCTACAAAATACTCCATGAAATTGTATGTTTGCCTCCCTACACTGTGACTTGAACCCCTGAAGAGCTGATATGGGCCAATGGTTACGTTTAGCTAGGACAATTCAGTAAATGGCACGATAAAATTTTGATGAGGCGTGGAAAAGTTTCCAGCTTCTGACTGGACAAGTTCAGTGCGACCATCCTTAATCGAACACAAGTGAAGATTAATGAGAGGTAAGTTGTTATTTAAAAAACTTTTAAAACAGATCGTATGGCAGCAGCAAAATGTTGAATACAACAATTTTTAAATAAAATATTAAAAGTATAGAACATACAAACACACACTTGCACAATATCCTGCATAAACTTCATAGTGCCCGCGTGCATGATATGGGCTCAGACGGTAAACGTTAAAACATATCCAGTTTGCCTCTTTGAGATGGTATAGGCGTATTGCAATAGTCCGCCAAGGATGGTGGACAAGATCGACCGGTTCCAGTACACAATTACAGCAAACTGTCAAATGATAATGTGCAATCGCAAAAACATGGATCGATTGACAGCTTAATGTAATGGTAGTCAGGGAATGTATGCATCTGTCCACCAACATGTTCTGGTGGCTGACTCATATTGAATACGGTCTATTGATAAAATGCGTCCTCTCCCGAACAGTAGACTGTGTCCAAAAAGTTTTGGTAGTTTCACGGTCGCTTGGTTTTACTATAGGACACTCACTCAGTTTTCTTTACACCGTATCGGGTTCTGTACTATAGAGAAGTTTGTCTACAAATGTTGCTATTTAAGGTTTTGTAAAACGTGTTGCAAGTTTTACAATCCCTAATCGGAACGTCAGACTAGTAGTTGTTATTGGTAAAAAAACTCTCTAAAAATTGGGTTCACAAAGGCTTAATGGTTTGCTTTTCACAACTCAATTATCAGGGACTTTTTATTCCATATCATGTGAGAACATATAATGTGATCAGCAAACATTGTCTCGCGTAGTTATTTTTTTTTAAAAGTGTATAAAGGCGGATGTTTGCAGATGTAGGTTGTAATGCGTGATTGTAAGCATTGTTAGCATTTTTACTGATTGCTGGGAACGCTCGTATAGACGGTAGACAACTTACGTATTAAAAGCTCTTATTAAAATTCAGAACACTAAATACTTCACTTGCGTGAACTGGTAAGCTTAAAAGATTACTTCACATAAATTTTGCAGTAAAAAGTGCATTTCTCGTTTCAATTTGAAACCTCATATGAAAAAGTGCATTTGCATCTCAAATCTTGATGGAGTCTCAAAAGTTATTCGAAATAATTCTGTGCAGTACTGTGAAAAACTCAGAGAAATGAGAAAGAAGGAATTGGTATACGATTTTGGAAAAATCCGATTACCCAGGATTACCCTCATTCACAGGCTCATTGTTTGGGAAACTTCAAAGGCCGCTCGATTGGACCTTTGAAGTAATCTGTTCATCCCACTCAAGCTTGGGGCCAGTCCGGCAAAGGCTTCACAACAGGAAGTAATTGACACACTGCTACTAAACTTTTATTAATTTTCTAGCTAAATGTTCTCTGCTGGTTAGGAACTTCACGTTTGTTCTGACCAATATTATTTTTTTTATCGTTGTGCAATATTATGAAAAGCATAACTTTTTAACGAAACAGCAAAATCAACCCTTTTTCGGTAAGCTAACCTTGATTTAATGTTTTAAGGTTAATAAAGGAGGTTTTGTTATTTTAACCTAATTTAAACATATCCTGATAGTTCCTGTGAAATATGATATGATGAATGATAGATAAATGCATTTTGAATACACCTCAACCATACCTGTTGTGTCAAAATGCTTTGAAAATTTGGTGTCAAAGTTTGTCTATAAGTGATGCAGGAGAGTACGTTTCATTGTACTGGTCACGACCATGGTGTATAGTCTCTGGGTGCAAATACCAGTTGACCGGGTAATTGGTATATTTCTGGGATTTTTAATGACAGGTGTATATAATGTTCTGCAGCAAGTAGCGCAGGTCTTTGATTCAATCAATCGGATTTAAGGCAATTAAGATGAATAGGCGGATGAACAGTTATCTTTTGAAGTAACAGTGAACCATCTCCTTCTTCTCATCTTCTCTGGAAAAACTTTAGCTCTTATTCCACACGGGATGAAAACGAACAGCACCTAAACGGAAATCATAAATGTGAAAGTAGGCCAATATCATAATTATAAATAAAACGGCTTAAAGTCCCAATCATGAATTATAATAATTGTCTTCTCAATAGAGAAAACGATAACTTTCACCATGTTTCAAAATAATATATTTAGCTTTACTTTTCTAAATTAATCTTATTGCTATTGTCTCGGAATGAATGTAGTCTGTAGGTATTCAAATCATGTATCCTAGTGAAAATCGGAGCATGATTTAACAAGATTTTTCTTTGATTCCTAGATACCTTCAGGTTTCACACCGGTTAATTCCTGTTCGTTACTGTACAAAAATGGGCAAAATGAAAACTTCATTTTCTCAATGGAACATCTCCGACCTTAAAGTTAACATTCCGCTTGAAGATCACCATATCCCTTACCAGATTAGTCATGAAATTAGGGTAGTTATATCCCAATTTTTCTAGCTACTAGACCGTGAAGACGAGCATGCACCGTGGACCTGGAGGTCAGAGCACTTTTCAGTCAGGTGTTCCCTGTAAGAATACTAGTTAAGTCAAATCCTCAATTCCGTGACTAATCTATGGCAAGTAAGGTTTGACGATGATTTGACTTCAAAGTACATTGTAGAAGGTTTTTAGCCTACATGTCCCTCTGGAAAATGTCGGCAATTTCCGCAGGAGGGGGGGGGGGTAAAGTTTCTATACAGGGTAACTTTAAATAATGGTCCAAATAACATTTAGTATAGCTCAAATTGTTCATGTGGTAACAAAGAGTAAAAAGTCTATTGTGACCTGTGCTGCAAAATGCATCGCTATGATTGAAGATATACACAAAATACGCTAAAGGTCAAACATTTGTTTAATTCAGGCAAAGGTTCAAGGTCGTATACTGTTTCGATTGAGTTTAAAAGTATCTTTAAAAATTTATAGATGTCTTGCTTAGAAGTTGCTATCCAAGCACCCAGGTATTTGACGTCATTGACTGGCTGCAGTATGCTATTATTCATGGTTTTGAGTGGTATGGTGTCTTTTAGTTGAAGGACATGTAATTTGTTTTTTCTTGGCATTTCTAGTGCAAGTAGAAGTTCTTGTGCCTGGTCAGTAGTATCTGAAAGAAGGGCCAAATCATCAGCAAAACCAAGATCTGTGATGGTCTGCTTTTCAATTCTCCTGGCTTGCCTTGGTTTGATGGTAAATCCAAGTTCTCTGGTCTTGTCCGGATGGCTTGACGGAGGCAGTAGTCTAGAACTACAATGAAGATGAAAGGAGCGAGGGTATCTCCTTAAAGAAAACCTGTCCTTATTTAAAATTCTTCTGTGTCGCCGTTAGGTGAGCTAACCTTAGCAAAGGTGCTGCGATACATAAACTCTACAGCTGCAACTAAGTGGAATTCCATAGGCAGTCAAGATTTTGCACATCTTCCCCTGTGTGTGCTATCAAAAGCTTTGCGTAAGTCAACAAAGGTTAGTACTGCCGGAAGATTACGGGCCTGGATTCCTTCCAACATGCGACGAATGGCCAAAATTTGTCCTACTGTTTCTCTTCCTTTGACGAAAACCGTTCTGATTATTCTTAAAAGTGGGTCGATGTGATCACGAACGATTTTTAACATCATTTTATTGTATGGGTTGTAAAACTATGAATTTAGACCAGATGCCTCTGTAGGTTTTCCCCAGGATTGCTTTGGCCCTGATTTAGAATGTGGAATTTATGTTGATCCTTATTCCACTGTTCTGGGCGACATTGCCACAGCAGTTGCCCGTAGATTTGACACTTCAGCAGGTATTCCATCCCCCCCACAGCTTTTGCCATTGTTAAGTTGGTTGATGGCAACCTGAAGTTCATCCAATCAAATGAATCTATACGGATTGGTAATTCTGCATACACTTGTTGTATATCTTCATCTTCCATGGATCTGTTGGAGGTTACCAAGGAATTGTGAATGTGGTATACCAGTTGTCGAGTCTTTCTTATCGTGTTTGGGCCTTTCACTGTGTCCTTCTTCACCTGTTTCCTTCCATCCGGTTTGTTTATGGATTTCCAGGGATATGTAATATTTCCAACTTTACTTTCTACCTCGATTGTGTGGGGATTTTCTATCAAGGAGTCTTGTGTGTTAGCGTTTAAATAAGCCATGTCCAATCCTTCTTTGGCGTTTTTTTCATTTCATCTCTAGTTGTCGGATTATTTTGTGAGTTGTTTAGTTCAGATGCCTCTTGGAGTTGTAATCTTGCAGCACTCACTCTTTTATCTTCACTTTCAAGGAGTTTCTTATCGCTCTTCTTTTTGGCATTAGCTTGGAACGTTTCTTTAATTGCTTGCATCAAGGAACTGGTAATTGTAATGTCATTCTCTGGTCTGCGGCATACTCCAATTGCAGGTGGCGCAAATCGATTTCTAACTTCCAAGGTTTATTGCCCTTGAAGATCACGATCTTGTGCGAGTGCTGCTCAGTCATATCTCATTTTTCTGCGTTGCTTGGTATTATTACGGAGTCGCAGCTTCATACAGGGTTGGAGTCAAAAGATACACTCGATTTCAGAAATATTTAAAATATTAAGAAGTTCAGAATTGTTTTGTTATACATGGGAACAATGAGCTCATTATAATCCATGTCACTGGTCAAAAACATCTACGTTTACCTTTCGCCATCTTGCAGTTTGGTAAATTACGGAAAAGCCGCCAAAAACAGTATTGACCAGGTTTACAATTCTTCACGTCCACAGCAGCAAAAACCATTGAGACTGTCCTCTAATGCTCAATACTTTTGGTATTTTGTTCTATATAAAACCAGTAGTTTTCCTGAACCATAACAACTGTTGTTGATTATATTTCTTAACAATAGTCAATGAACGTATAGTAACGGAGCCGGGGAGGGACGTATTGGGTCCACCATCCCCCATTACACATTCAGGAAATAAGCTTAACTATCGGTAAAGCAGGAAAGTGGTAAAAGGACAAGGAACAAAAGGGAGAATAGAAGGGCGGGAAGGAGAGGAAAGGATTGATATGCAAATGGAACGGCAGATGGTACGTTTGAATGCGATGGAATGTTCAAAATAATTGATTCTCCAAAGTAGCCCCCCCCAATCAGGTTTTTTCGAATGAGTCGGTGGAAAATGTGGGTCACTGGCTGTATTTCCATGATTGCCCCATATTTGGCATTCACTTTCCGCGAAAAGATATGTGAACAATTTCGAACATTTATTGAAATACTGCTTCAAAATATGGGGCTGGTGTAAGATTCCATATTTGTTATGATTGTCAAATAATTAAATAGTTTGACTGTTTCATGGTGAAGGATTACAAAAGGTATCAAAGCAAGCAAGAATGTCATGATGTAGCTTGTGTAGACTCATCCAAGTCTCTTTGGCCAAAAATTCCACAACCGTGATTCCCGTGGACAGAGTGCAAAATGGGTACCTATCTTTAGCTAGCATAACTTCGAAGGCAAATTTCAAAAATCAAAATTCAAATATTCTCTAGTAGTGAATAATCTAGTTTATATGTGATAGTCGATATCTTTGGTATATTTTTTCACTGCTTTAGAAAAAAATTCAAACAAAACGAGTGTAAATCTTTTTGACTCACCCTGTGTTTCTACCAAAACCGATGTGTCGATCTAAGCGATAGGACTGCTAAATGCCTCGGCGTCCAGTAGACAACCCCTCCACTTACGACGTATAAGAATGTAATCGCTCTGTGACTTATTTCCAGTCCAGAGTTGGATGTGTAATTAGTTTTTCCAAGCCTCTACTAAATGAGGTATTTTCCAATGGATCATTCCATTGCCTGTGGCCGGCATATAGCATCTGTCCATTGTGAGTTTAATTTCTTGGTGATAACTGTAATTTACAGATCATATCCTATTGTACATTCATGTCCCCCAAAACTAAGATAAGATTGTGTAGGAATGCTCCTGATTGTGTCCTACCAAGTCCTGGTAGAATTTATTGACCTCTTTCTCCTTATGACCTCTTATACTCGAACTTCCACAAGGAAGGGTTGGGCGGTATGCTACAATGATGGTAGGGATGGATTTCCATTGAAGTCTGCTTTCAGGCTTTCTTGGTGATCGTTCACACTGAGGAGAGTGCATTTCGGCATGGCTTCCTCAAGAGAATCCAACGCCTTTGACTGCAGCTTGAGCGGTGTTCCTCTCAGGTGAAGCTGTGACCAAAGTATAACCATGTGGGTTTTGTTTTTTCATATTGAATCTCTGCCCTTTGGCTGTTTTTACTATGCGTGTTTTCTTGTACAGCGATTATGTCGTAGTTATGCTCAATTTGCCATCTCTGTGAGTTCCTCTCTTTTAGGGTACACTTAGACCTGAGTATCACAAAAATACCATCATTTGCAGTGCAGGACTGACTTACCCTCCTGTTTCTCATGTTTTTAACCATGTGAATCTCCAATCCTTTTCGAACATTATATTATGCATACACGGACATTTTATTACAGTCAATGATGCGTGTACCAAATAATTATTATATATCAGACCTCCGCATCCAACTTTCCAAGTTTGAATAGTCCAATTTAAATAAATGCAGTGGCGTATCTTAGTGGGTTGCGTTTCGTGGCGCGCGACCCGCGGGTTGATGCCAAAATGACAAAATCAGCCTATTTTCTGCTATAAGAGGTCGTCCGCCCCCGGTCCCCCTCATAAACTAAGGTCTGGATACGCCGTGAATGTGTGAATCAGCTGCAGAAGTTGATTGGTATACTTGTAGGCATGACCAGACTCACAGAGTTTATTGAGGTTACAAAATAATGTTCTTTGACATGAGAGAATATCAACTATCGGCGGGCAGCGGTACTTTTTTTACATCAAAAAGTTTTAGGTAGTAATCAGCTCAAGAAAGAGGAGATTCTTAGTGTTCTCATTTGGTTATAAGATCATGTCGTCGGGTGTATTACATAGGAAGATGTTGAATTTTTATCATTTTTATGAAATTAAGAGGAAATTATATCACTTATAGCTAGATACCACATCGTCAAACATGCCAAGTGTCGAACCTTGCAAGCAATAATCTTAATTAGAAATTTGGCAATTTTGACGTATGTATACATCAACAAAGGCTTTGATGTTTTTTACATAATGCGGGTTTGAGCCGTCTGTCAGTGAGTGTATACGTGATTTCGCAGACGGGCTTTTTAAATACGTTTTTTTGTAAAAAAAATCATTCTTTAAATTATAAACTGATACAAGGAAATACGAAATTTATAAATATATACTGTGACTAGAAATTTTATATTATATTTACACATCAAACAAAACGGGATTTGGCAATCCTCTCAAAATCCGTCATTAGTAAGAAACAATTGAAGGCAAATTCGCGATGACTCACATTGGTTTGACGGAATTTGTTGTATTCCATAAGGACGGATGCTGAATAACGCTTTAGTATGGGAAAATTCAACATCCGTTACTAGGTCCTGAACATAAAAAGTCGCAGTTTTGCGTAATTTTTTTTTGTGTAACTTTTCCAATATATTACATCGGAATACATTAGTAAGAATTAAGTAAGACATTTCATGAATATTAGCTAAATCAATTTACAGTGTTATTTCCGTTTCTTAATCCGTATTTAATTGTTTGAGCGTGATGTGGGGAATTGTACGGACCCTCTAGAGTCCGCGATTTTTCAATGCGATTTTCTCATAAACAAAAATTCTATTTGTTTAACACCGTCAATACACCCGACGATGTGATACGTACAATGTCTACAGTCTAGACAAGTGTTTCAGCAAATTAGTAAAAAACACTGAACGATGATACATCAGCTTACAACTTTTCATCTGAACACGCACACTTTTATCACTATACGGCGAGACAAAGTTTCACACCACTGTTAAAAGAATTTACGGAAATTCTGGCAGCAGAATTTCCAGAATTTAGGGTAAATTTAGAGAAATTTCTGTCATTAACGGAACTTGAAAGTAATTTTACAGAAATTTGTCTCATATTATGCGGAAAAAAATGTGTATTTTAACAGAATTTCCGTAATTTAAAAATTACGGAACCAAAAAAAAAAGTCCGGAAATTTTGCTGCCAGAAATTTGTAAACAGCTTGCAGAGCATATTTAATCATATGACATGAAAATAAACAAATCCCATGATAACTGATTGTGATGAAAGCAAACCATTAGTCTTGGTGGACCCCACATTAGAGAGGTTTTACCAATAACAATGAACAGCAAGTAGTTCTCGTCTGATGGGTCTGATTGAGATTAAAAAAAGTTGGAATAGTGAATGGAAGTGCTAAACGTCAATACACCAAAATTTGTATAACACATCTATAGTAGATTTTTATTCCTGTCAAGTTCATTAAAAGTTTTGGGGCGTGTCGACGACTACATTCGTTCTGAGAGGTTGTAATGTACCCAATCAGTCTTTCTAAAGAAATTCCATGTCACGATACCGGAAAGATTAGGCAAATTAAAAAATGTCCCTGTTCTCACGAAGAAATTATTACAAAGCAAATGCAATGAATAAATTCCAAACATCAAACTTCAACAAACTCTGAAGCATTCAACATAAGAGAAATGATACGAATAAGTAATTATTGCTAACCAAAGGAATACTAGAAAATCTGACACGTTTACATTATGATCGTGTTCCAGAATATATTTGACCGCTTGGTTTCAATCATTGAAGTAGTAGTTCAGAGTTTTGGTTTTCACTCAGAACAAATAAATATTGATTGGCCTAATCATCCTCTTCACCCAGCCTCGATGTTCATGACACTTTATCAGTTCTTTGATTGACGGCAACAAAAGGAATCGATTCGGTCTCACACCTTCGACCAATCTATTCCAATTGAATCTGGGTATGAAGCCTTGACATATTCGATACAAAAAGATTCATGTAAAAGGGTATAAAGATCTATCTGTTGAACAAAGTTGAGCATTTCAGCTGTTAGTTTTTGATCTCAACACATCCCCCTCCAAATGCATTCTTACCATCGACAATATGCGTTTACTGACAGGAATAAAAAATCAGACTATAGTTGCACAGAACCCCAATTCACCCTTTGCACGGTTTGCCATTTGCAGGGAGAGCCTCGAACGGACATTGGAATAGATGAGTCTGTTATGTAACAATGCATTCACCTCTTGCAAGGCCATTGATTTTGTTCAGAAAGAATCAAACCTGATGGAACTATTGCATAAGTGCTTCCATTCACATTGCTGTCAGTCCGAGGCTCTCCCCGCAAATTAGCGGAGCGGCCGAGCCTTGAAAAGTGATCTAGTTTTCGAGTTACCCCTCCCCACCGTACAACAAAACACAACCACCTTTATTTGAAGGATAAATATATAAGATAAAAATATTACAATCTTATTTTTATGGTATCCTTTTTGTTATTGATATAGGTTTTATACATTGCATAAAGGGTTCAGGTAATACTCGTTGTGGTGACATGTGATAAAAAGGATGCTTTTTTAGGAAAAAGGATGATTTTGGGGCTAAAATTTATAGACCATTTATATATTGTATAAAACAGAAATCTATAATATAATGTCAGAGATTGATAATATTGCATGATGATTAAAATTTGTTTTGCTAAGAAATTAATAAATCTTGATATTCTTAAGTTTTTAGCTCAAAAACGTGATTTTTTGACCCCCAAAACACCCCTGCCACCAAAGTTTTTGACCACAACCATCATTTTTTTTAAATTATTTATTACTATCTTTCGAATAGAAGGGTTAGAAGTGGTTGCGTTTTGTTGTACCGAGGGGAGGGGTTTTTGTCGACAATTTGCAGTCCAAACCGCTCCACTAAATGTAAACCGTTGCAAAAAGAAACGGCCCCATCCACGGGCAGTTTTATGGGAGACGTTTCATACAGACAGGCCCACTGATGCAAAAATGAGGTATTGCCATTCATTACGTCAAGAGCTACTGAACAAGATGTACAGCGCATGGCGGAATCAATGTAATACCTTCATTTGCATCATGGGGACTTCCTAGGAAAACGTATACCAAGTTTATTGTCAATTTGCTCTATTTTTTGGTCTATTGACTTTGTTGTAATTAAATTTATAATACAAAGAAAATAAACATGTTACCACTAGAACATATAGGATTTGTGATACGATTTGAGAATGGAAACTATAAAAATGATTTTGGCCACCAAATGACATTTGACCCCGGTATATTGGTTTGAAACTTCTATCACGTGTTGACATCCCAGTTCTTGCTTAAAAGCTGGAATATAAACCAAAAGGGTTGAGGAGAGCATTATAATAATATTACATATGACGGGGCTTACAAATGCCTCATTTGACTCTCATGACATCATTTGACTCTCATGACCTTTGACCTCGCTTTCAACGCATTCCTCAATTTCCCCTCACCAAAGGGACAAGCCCCCAAAAAGCAAATGTATTGGTCATTATATGGGATCACCAGGCAAACCTTTGGTGAACATAATCACCGAGTCAATGGGGCAGCCATGTTTCCAAAAAATAAAGTATATAGGTGTGATGGAATATATAGTGTGTTTCCTAAAACGGCACCGTATTCTCTAAGTTTGATAAAGTGGAACTAAAGTAAATTGTCAGCTGGAATGCTATTGATTATTGCAATACAAACGTGCAGCAGAGCCATTCATATTAGAGTCACCCAATGCAATACGCATTAAACTGACAATCAAATTTCCCGCGTAAAATAAATCGAGACCTTCAATGTGCAACTAATATGACACTAATATGCTACCTGAATATTATCGACACCTGACGATCTAAACAGGGATTGAAAATAGAATAGAGACAGGTGGGACTTCAAGTACTGAGTCCTACTCTTCACTGGGATATTATAAATTCAGTTATTTCTTTATTTGAATATAATCATTGCAGATGCGTGTCAATTAAAATGGATATATACCTATTAGATATTCAAAGCTGTTGAAGATTGACAATCGCTATGGGAGTATCTGTAAACATGACGTTACTTTGGCCGAAACATCACACTGGCCGTAAAATTATTGGTAACACGGGTGCGCCCATCAATATTTTTACCCAGCCGGTGGCTTTGGCACGGCTTGCTCTTGTATCTGGTCTGTTTTTTCTTGTTCGGGCAACATAAATGGGCTTGAAAATGCTACTAGTGCCAAACGGTTAGGCCGAATTTAACCAAATTCAATCCAGAGGACCACTGACCCTAGCCTCACATGGAGTGTACATGGATTTGGCTTCAAGCCCGGGCTTCAAGGTCATTTGAAGAAAAATATTGTTTTTGTTGAAAATCTAGAAATTCTTCTCCTGCAATTCAAAGCTATAAACTTCAAATGTGTCGTAAAGATCCCTGAATCATGCTTCATATGGGGTGTACACATAATAGTGTTTCAAGATCACCAGGGCTGAGATGGAGATTTTGCAAAACAGAATATCGGGTTCGTTCTTGTGCTCGTATGAAGACACTGGCTTACGCCAGTATGAATTGTCCCCTAACCTTGGGGCTGCAAGAGCTAAGATAATGCCTTGTATTCACTTCGAAGAAAAGCTCAAACTACTTATATCAAGATTTACAATCGATAAAGTAGGCGTATAAACAATTTAGGGATTGGTTTCTAAAGTTAACGTATATAGCTTGGGAACTCCACTTTATTACAGTTTGATCTTGTATTCGTGTTACGTAATGCATGTTTTCAAGGCTATGGCTTCATTGGAGGGGAAGTGGGAGTAGCGAAATGTAAAAAAGCCGATGACATAGTGAAGTATATATATATATTATCAGGAAAGAATTTTGTATTGTGCCACCACCCTATGAATTCGGCAGTCTTAACTGCATGTTGAAGGATGTGGTGGCAGAATACTGAATCCATCCCATGATTTGTTATTGCAGCTAAAAGCTTCAAAACCTAGTACGGTATAATTAATTTAAAAGAAATTAAAATATCATGATCCCCCTATGAGTTTAATTTCGTAATGTGATTTTGGTATCTTCATGGTTGTCCTGATTATGTGTAGAAGGAGCACGAGTTTGCTAGATTAATTAAGACTGACTTGTATGTATTTACTGTGTGACATATTTTGGTGCTTTTGTCACTAAATGCGTATAATTCAATCTTACCGACATCACTTCGCTATGACCAATAAGTCACGCTCTCTTAAAGCATGGAAGAAAGAGATAGAAGGAAGCACATCGACTTCCACAATCCGATTTTAATCTGTTTATCCATTCAACAGCGACCCTTTGATCATAATCCCTCTGCCGCAATCGATGATCGGCGAGCAATCATTACTGTAGAATTTTTTGAAAACTCTATATATGTCCGAACACGTAAAAGTGTAAAAGTATATTGCATATTACAACATGTTCCGGCTGTCTCCGGTGTGTATTTGTTGTTGTTTTCGTTATATAAGAAGTTAATGTACATCGCTATGCGTTCAGCTTTACTGCCCAAGATTGTCCAGTGTGAAAAATAAAAGATGAAAGTTTGACTAAATTTGAGCGTTGGACCCGGGGGAGGGAGGGGTGGGAATGTCTTGGATTTTCGTTGGGCACCCATGCTCGTTCCAGGGGTTCTGAAAGTGACCCCTAACGGGACCAATTTTCAGTTAAAATATACCCGCCTCCTAATTGGACCAGCTTTGGTGAAATTATACTAGTTTCCAGTGAAAATAACGGTACAGCAGTAATATGACATCCTCACTGTGCTATTTTAAATATATATTTGCCACTAGTAGTATTCCAGTTATATACTCTCTTTTGAAATTCCACTTATAATGTATTATAAACATCTTTACTTGTATGCAAAATATTTGATAAATATGGTAACAATTAATTTTTCGCTGTACTGCATTATTTACATAATTATTTATCATATTGTTTTTGCTGTATTTTATGATGAACAATTAATAAAAATTGATTGAAGATTGAAGGTAATTTACAGTAAGATTATACCCCTTGCGGGACCTGTTCTCAATACATGAAAAAAGATACACATTTAAAATAGCCAATATACAAGAAAAATGACACTGCAAGAAAAAATACACACTTAGGGTTATTTTGCTGATATGTTTAGGTTAATTTTTCCTATTGTATCATTGAACCAGTCACAATCACAACTGAATTTGTACCCCTAGCGGGACTAGAACTTCATTATTGTGAATTTGATATCCCTATAGCGGTAGTCCCGCATTTGCAGCTAGTCCCTCTTTTTTTCGGAACGAGCATGGGTTCCCGACCAATTCCAAGAACCCCCGGGTGTGTTGATCGGTTTCCATGTAAGCCGCCATATGATTGAGTATTTACTTCGCAGCATTCATCGCGTGCTGATTCGCTGATTCCCGATGACCCGTAATCTTTACGCAATGAAGAAACAACCGCGAACTGCGAATTTTCTCGAGCGAGAAAATCGGATTAGGATTATCCTCGGAAGGGCTACTTGAGAGAGTATGAATAACAATTACAATTATGGGGCGGCAGATAGATCGTTCAAAAGTCAAGTGGGTCGATGTGCTTCCTTCTTATCTCTTTCTTCCATGCTTAAAACAATAACAGCACATTTTTGAAGAGCGCCCCCAATTTTCAAAATTTGATATTTGTTCACAGTTGTGTTGGTAATTGTCTAGGAAACTACACCTGCCAACGAGAATGCTAAAAAATGCGTATTATCATAAAGTAAACGATTTTGTAATTAGAATTGGGATCCCAGATTGTACTTAATGGCAGAGCTGGAAATGTTAAGTTTATGTCCGTCCATGATGAAATAGTGCCACCTCAAGAAAGTGACCTCTAACTTGACTTTCCTGAACCAATAAAACAACTAATGGATGAGCGTAGACACGTTTCATGGCGCTATTTCCCGGCTATTTCATATTGAAAGGCCGTTTCCAGCAGCCGTTTAATTATTACCGGAGATCTCCGATATTAATTATTTTAATTACAGAATTCCTTCGTTTGCGACACATCGACATTTTCGAGTTTAACTATTCACAGGTATAGTTTACTAGCCAGTTACCAATACAACCGTGTAAAAATCTCACAATTTTTGAAAGGTTGGGGGCGCTCTTCAAAAATGTGCTATTATTGCTTTAATTGCACGCGGTAGTTTTTGACCACCACCCGTGCTCCAGGAGCAGGTCTCCCTCACTAACCTCAAAGGGCAGCTATTATTTTTCTTATCTTTTTTTGGACTTACAATTTTTCCCTCCAACCTGAAAAAATAATGAAAATTTTATATATTTCAAAAGAGGCAGTAGCGGCATTCGAACCAGAGACCACTGTATCATGAGATCAGATACCTAACCCCAAGACCAGTGAGGATTGGTGTGCCAGAGTTGCAATTCTAATCCTTGATAACATTTACGGAATAAATCGCTACTGCTATTGTGGTCATCACTCAATATAATGAATAGCTCCGCTCTGGAACGGTTGCCACAACCTATGCTCCAGGAGCATGAGTGGTGGTCAAAATCTCACACTTGCGCTTTAATTTCAACGCATACATGCCACACAACACAAGAACAATATCACAAGCAACACCCCTAGCCTGGTTTAGATCATATCTCGCCGGGCGTAGTACTCGAGTAATAGTTAATGGTGCTTTGTCAAAGCATCATATCTTCACTACAGGCATAATCAGTGATTTGCTAAATCAGAAAATCGAAAAAATTATCAAAAATCAGATTTTTGCATGTCTGTAACAAGTATGGGTATCCTAACGTACCCCAAAAGTACGAAGACCAAAAAGAACCTAATATGGACAAAATCAGATATTTAGTCATTACTGTCCGTACGGACACTTAATACAACAACACCTAATCCAATCGAAATTAATATCTTTAAACACTACTGTTCTCTAACTTTTCTGGCAATGTTTCAGTCGTAAAAAATAACTTACGAGAATTTTACAGACTTATCCTTCACTTTTAAGCTATTCCTGCAAATTTCAAATATTTTGACTCTTTCGGGTAAATCACTGAAAGTGGCTTTAAAGCTTCCACAAGTCCCAATTGTTGGCCCACTAGGTTGTTTCATAATGTATACTTATCCAGTTGGTGACACACCCCCTGGGCTTTGATAAATCTGTCTTCAACACAATTAGAACTTGTCCCTGCATCGGTGTGTTAAGAACCTGCGGGTCATGTTTGATTCCACTATGAGCATGTCTAATCAGGTTAGCGCTATCCGAAACCTATGGCGTATTCATAGGTTTATCACTTTTGATGCCTGTCACCATGCTGTACAGTCTTTGGCCTTGGCACGCAATGATTACGCCAACTTTTTACTATATGATGCCAAGGAATTGAGTTTAA
>JAMKCH010046238.1:0-21412 GCA_023653785.1 Ophioderma brevispina | reverse complement strand
GAGAGAAAGCGGTTACGGGCTGGACTATTCCATAATCCACGCGATTCACTTCTTCCTCTTATATAGTTCCAGGGTAAATAATTACTGCATTGCGCACAAATTCCGGGAGTGTGTTATTTATTTTTTGTAGGGTGTGTGTAAAAATAATGCCTGGAGCGTGTTTTTAATTCTTGCATTGTGTGTGAATTCACGGAAGAGTGGGTATTTATATTTGTATGGGTGAAACATCCCGGGTGTGTTATACATTATTGCATGTGCAATTATATTTTTGCATGTGTAATTATTATGCATTGTGAATATATTATTGCATTGTGTAAGATATTTATGGTTGGTAATATAGTATTGCATTGTGTAGTATATTATTGCATTGTGTATTATATTATTGCATTGTGTAATATATTATTGCTCGTGTAAATATTGCATTGTGTAATATATTATTGCATTGTGTAATCTATGTTTTTTGAATTTGTGTAATTATTATTGCATGTGTAATAAATTATGCATTGTGTATCTATGCATTGTGTATATAATTATTGCATTGTGTAATATATGCCTTGGGTAATATATATTGCATGTGTAATATATCATGGCATTGGGTATATATCATTGGCCTTGGGTAATAGATCATGCATTGGGTAATATATTACTGCATTGTGCATAGATTATGCATTGGTTAATAGATTATTGCATTGTGTATAATAATTATTGCATTGTGTAATATATTTATTCATTGTGTATAATGATTGGCATTGTGTATTATAGTATTGCCACATTGTGTAATATATTATTGCATCGTGTAATATATTGCAATTGTGTAATATATTAGGTGCATTGTGTAATATATGTAGGGCATTGTGTAATATTTATTGCATTGTGTAATAAATTATTGCATTGTGTAATATATTGATGTGTAATATATTATTGCATGGTAATAATTATTGCCTGGGTAAATATTATTGCATTGGTAATATATCATTGCTTGGGTAATATATTATTGCATTGGGTAATAGATATTGCATTGGGTAATATATTACTGCATTGTGCAATAGAATACTGCATTGTGTAATTATTATTGCATTGTGTAATATATTAGGCATTGTGTTTTTTTTTCTTAATAATTTATATTGCATTGTGTAATATATTATGCATGTGTAATATATATTGCATGGGTAATTATATCATTGCATGGGGTAATATATTGCATGTGCAATATATTATGCATTGTTGTAATTTTATTATTGCATGTGTAATTATGATGCATTGTTGTAATATATCATTGCATTTGTTATATATCATGCATTGTAATATATTATTGCATGTGTAAATATTATGCATGTGTAAAAATCATTGCATTGTGTAATAAATTTTGCATGTATAATAAATTAGTACGTTGTATAATAAATACAATTTTGTTGGTGTAAATAACTCGTGTTGTGGGAAAATAAATTCTGTGGTGTAAAAAAAATCATGCAGTGTGTGAAAAATAATTTTTTGTTGCGTGTAAATAATTAAATTTGGTGAAAAATATTTTGGTGTAAATTTGGGCGTCGTTCGGACACGTAATTTAACATTTTTCGATTCTCTCGCGATTTCGCTGCTAATCCCTTAAGATTTTGTGCCACAATTTATCAAGAAATCAAGAGGGGTGAAACTATACCCGATAATCCTCAAACGTGCGTTATTTGTCGTAAAGAGGCGATTTTACAGAAATCGGGATCTCCAATTGTAATGTTAAGGCGGAGCTGGAAACGCCAAATCTCCGTCCAGTGTAAAATAGTGCCCACCTACACAAAACCGACCGCTATTTTGACTCTCCTGAACCAACCGAACCAGCTTTTTTCAGGAGGGGGGGGGGGCACCCAATTTTCCAGGGGGCAAGCATATATAAAAATGTTAGTATAGTAATGGGCCTATGTTGTTTCACTGTAAATTGGCGCGTTTCTAGAAATTCACCTTAATTTCAGGGGGGAAGGAGGGGGGGGCAAGGGCAAGATTTTTGTTTTCTCACAAGGGGGGAAGCTGCCCCCCCCCCCCCCGCCGTACGCCACTGCAACGAACAACTAATGGATGAGCGTAGAACAGCACATTGCGCTATTCCCGGTTGAAGCCGTTATTCGTGAAGGGTCTTATTCTGAAGGAGCCGGTATTCAACGGATCATTTATCCCGAAGGACTTACTTTATCTGAAAGACCGTATTCCCAAATTCACGACCTAGGTGCATATTCCAAAGGGTTTTATTCCGAAGGACCATTACTCGGCCGTTAATCTAAGGACCGTTTCCGAATTTTACATGGGGACCATTATTCTGTAGGCCCGTTATTCCAAGTTTGCAATAGGTTAAACCCTATAGCGGTCATAATTTGTATAATTAAGAATAACAGTCCTTCGGAAAAACACCCCTATTGCTAATTCGGATAACCGGCTGTTAGGAATAACGAGTCCTCGGATTTAAAGATTTTATACTGATTAATATCAGTAACCCACTTTGGCTAAAATTCGGAAAATGGTCCCTATGCAGTAACGCACCTATTGCTATAGTCGGAATAACGGTCTTCGGAAATAAAACCCTTTGGATAAACGGACTCTGTCCCACCTTTCCCAGAATATTCCATATTGGAAGGACGTTTCCAGCAGCCACTGAAGTATTATTGGGAGAACGATATTAATTATACTAATGCTTTTTTTTGGGGATACATAGACAAGTTCATGCTCTACCATATCGACAGGCAAGTGCTATAGCCAATTATCAATGCAAATGTGCATAAAAAATCTCAATTTCTGGAAACTTGGGGATGCTCTTCAAAAACGAGTGCATCAATGAGGCAGTAACCATCACTCTTTATTTATTTCAACTTTCAATCGTTATTTTCAATGAGGATGGATAGGGAAAGATAGCTGAATTATGGAAGAATAAATAAAGATATTTAAGTTAATTAGAAGTCAATCGTAGAGTTTGCAGAAGAAAAAGTCACCAAATGTGTTGAAAGGCCAGTGCAGTGTCATTTAAAGTGACAGGAGGAGATAACGTTGGAGGTTTATTGGATAAAAAAGCAACGCAAAGAAAAATGGCCAAACTGCTTTTAAACTTGCTTGCTATCCTAAATCGCCTCTATAGGAAACCAATGCTTTGAATTATTGTTGCATGACAGAAATTACGAAATCATAGCTATTACTAAAAGACGCGTATGACTTCAGGTGTGAGGTCTAATACATTGGTAGCATCAAATATGCAAAAAACTGGGTTCAAAAAATTGAGGGAGCTTCTCTCTGGAAATGTCCTCATGTCTCTTTTTAAAGGGTCATCTGTGCACACTCCATATGGAATGTCCCATTTTTTTGAGCAATTTTTAATGGTTCATAGCATCCTATTTGCATAACAAGTTATTATACCAATATGTCATTCACTTTGGACATGGAGATCGGTTAGAAGTCTACCTTTTAAGTATGAGCCAAAAGAGCGAAATATGCAAATTAGCTCATTAATTATGCAACAAATAATGGACAGAAATGAATAGGTATATAACCATGGCGTGCGTAACTAGCTTTTTTCAGGGGGGGGGCAGGCCCCTAGATGGGGGCACCTGTATTTCGGGGGGGGGCAGGCAAGTCATCAGGCGGATCCAAGGGATTTCTCCCATAGAAAGGCGCCACATCACATTTTCCGGCTCCTTGCAACTTACTATACATCGTATTGCGCCCGTTACCTTATGGCGGCGCCCGACGCCCTATGCTCTATGGTATAGCATAGTATGTGGTTTTCAATGTATATTGGGCACGTGTACCGGATTATCACTAATTTTTTTCAGGGGGGCAAAGATTCTCCACTGGGGGGGGGGGCAGAATTCCCCCCGCCCCCTCTGGGTACGCCACTGTATATTATGCTTGCATCCACCAAACACAACCAGATCCACAATGAGAGCAAATATGCAAATGAGATCATTAATCCTGCAGATGTCATTGAGGTGACTCAAAAAATCTGAAAGCAGGGATTTTTTTTTGTTTAAAAATGACCAAAAACAAGCGACAATAAGTGGAAAACTGCGGAAATTTGGGCGTAAGATAAATCGAATTCATATAAAAATCTGAAAATCTGGGCATCGTGTGATATATGTCAAAATAATCATGAGAGTGCAGGGGTTACTTGATCCACCACTACCACATTCCAAATTTTGTTGTCAGATTTGACATTGATCTGGTAGAAGTTAGCAGCTCTTTTTAATATAACAGTAAACTTAATTGTTTGAAATGCAGTGAAAATGTTATAAGAGAAAAACTTTGCACAGTATTCCTCAAATGAAAAGAGCAGAAAACTTGTGAAGGGAGCGAGTTCACACATTATCATACTTCATAATATCGGATCCTACGAATGATAATGATAAAATTGGATGATTGCGCCCACTATAGTGGTATCGCTCTATGAGTTTTAAAATATTGGGTAGGACTGCGTCCGCCCAATATTTTTGCACTCAAAGCTCGACCAATCAATTTGGGGTGATCAATCCCATTTTATTACATAGTCAGGAGGAATTGTGGGCACAGGGGAAGTGGAGTACAGACTTTCTATGAGTGATTGGTGTCAGGATACCTTCAAGCTAATAATTCTGCGGGTGTGCAAAAATTTCGTGCAGAGTGCCAATTTTCTAGAAATTCCAGTGTTGGCCGCTATCACTCTCAAATCATTTCAAATGGCCATAATTTAGGCACTAGATCCAGTTTGAAAAGGCACGAGGAATCTTTTGGACGGTTATTGAACGTGAATTGATCACAACATTACCATCCAAACCCAATATGGCCACCCTAAAACCAATATGCCTTGAAAGCATTCAAGTGGACCTTAATTCATTAAGTTTTTGTGATAGAGGCATAATTCGGCGCATACACAGTTGTAGGAACTCATATCTGACATTTCAAGTGTGTAACAAGCTTACCAATCAGATGGAAGCCAATATGGCAGCCTTTAAAGCTCTTTAAAAGCCTCGAAGTTGTCATATCGTCATAGTATACTGGCCGTCATTTTGAAATTTAAGTATGTTGTCAAAACAACATCCAGATACGAGTTATTAATGCTCAAAGACATACATCTTCAGACTGTAATTTAAACTTTAATAATGATTTGGATGTTTTAAACTGAAATATCATACAGATCTATCGTAATTATTAGTTTTAAAGAAGGTAAAAAGGCCGAGCCACATTGGCCACATAGTAGCATTTTTGCAAATTGTTAGAGGAAAGAAACGGAAATTCCAGATAAGAATGGTCAAATGGTCAAATACTGATCCATACACTTAATTAGCACTTTATAAACTATTTAATAATTAGTTGATGTGCAACTCATAAATACACATTAAAAATGTAGTTTTAATATTTTTAAAGGCGCGTATTGGACTATGCATCTGAGATTGAATAAGTCTTTTTTTCCTTACAGAGAAAGGCCAAATAAGGGTTTCTAGGGACACAACATGTATCTCATAAGCGTAAAGCAAACGCATGCATATAGAACACTGGAAGTAAGGCCTCTAAAACTGTATAAAGAGGTGCAGAACATTTACGTGTCCGGCTGCGTTGGAAATGCAATTCTACTGGTGTAAAAGTAACACTTGCAGAGTGTGAGCAATTGTACCAATTTGAACACTGCAGAATTTTAGGTGTTCAGCATGCTTCCACGTAGCGCTGTAAAAAACAATAGGTATAATGGAGGTGTTAAGATCATTTTAATGATTCCGAGAGCATATTTGACTCTTTGAGCCAAACCATATTTTGATTTTTGTGGCAATGTAAGAGGACAAATACATACCAACAACTTTCTGTGCTTAAAACAACCGGAGTACCGAGAAATAGTGTTCTTATCTGAAAAACTTAAGGGATTATTAGTGAGTTTGGACATGGTGGAAGCCATCATATGATTTTTAAAAATGGCCACTGTAACAAATTTCCAACCCTCCAAAAAATATTGGCTTAGGTCCTAATGACTAAAATATCAAATTAAAAAAGTCTGGACTTCCATTTCCCCATCCTTCAGGCTGTGTGCCTAAACTTCTACCTGGCTAACAGGTTTAAGGGGAATAAAGGTGAGTAAAAGAAAGTACAAAACCAATTGAGCCTATTTTTCTTGGAAAACCTCAGTGTATTCAAGTTTTCTTCCGTAGACATGCACCGTTTTGTTGAGCTCTCAAATAAAAATTACGGCTTTCAAACAGATTACGCGTTGCCAAAAGTTACAGTGACGGAAAGTGCTGAAAGTACCCGATGTAAAGACCGAACTAGGAACGCGCTAAGTAATACCAAAGAGTATTCTTGGTTTTACGTTGAGTGTAGGGGGGGATTTGCCGCATATCCTCCATTTGTTAGCCACTGCCCTATAGCAGGAAAGACACATAGGGATACTTTGTCCACTGTAGTTGTGTCTGTTATTGATGTCTGTGTCTGTTGATGTCTGTGTGAAAAGGGTTAACATTTAACTGTAATATCCTCATACTTTAATGGATTTAAACCAAAAATTGGGTCCCCACAGGTGCAACAATGGGATCCCGCATGTGTTGATCAGGTCAAAGGTCAACATACCACGGTCAAAGGTCATGTGAGGTCAAGTTGTACAATAGGCTGAAATGTGAAAATTTCCTCATTTGAAGTTGAAAAGTTCAATTGGAACCAAACTGAATAATAGGTTTGAAAACATGGATCCCTCATTGTGGACGAGGGGTCAAAGGTCACCATACCAAAAAGGTCAAAGGTCATGAAAAAAACCTCAAAATTCAAAAAAGCAAAAAATGTAAAATTGACTCATTTGAAAAGTTGAAGTTCAATTGGAACCAAACTCGATCATACGGTGCAACATGGGATCTCATTTGTGGCGAGGTCAAAGGTCACAGACCAAGGTAAAAGGTCATGTGAGGTCAAGTGGCACAATTAGGCTGAAATGTAAATTGACCTCATTTGAAAAGTGAAGTTCAATTGGAACCAACTTGAATCATAGGTATCTCAAACATTGGAATCAATCATAAAATTGTTGATGAGGTCAAGGTCTCACATAATCAAGGTCAAGTCCATGTTAGGCTATAATTCACTAACCGCGACGGCAGGCGACCACAAGCGGTCCGAGGACCGATGTTTGTATATTTAAAATAAGTTCAGGCAAGTCCCAGTAGGCATACCCAATGGGTGAGGCAAGGGGGGGATCCCCACTCCATGCCTTCCTGGCCCCAATATATATTCAGGTAAACTAATAAAGTTGATAGATTAACAAATTGTGTTTCACCTTTGCCCAAAAGGTTTTAGGATTGCCCTCAAACTACATGGTTAACCCCACCTGAGGCTGGTCTCACTCCCCCCAAAATAACCTGGGGGGTGTTTGAAAAAAAGAGCTGAAATCAGACCGTAAACACTAGGTCCAAAACAGGCTGATCTGAAAATGAAACAAGAGCATCAAGGATGCTGTTGGCTTACTCCAGAGGTGTGGCGTTTAGGTTGTCCATGAGGTGGAAAACAACACCAATTTTAAGTGAAGATATTCCCATATCCTAACGTCCTTAACTGCATTTTTTCCACTGTAAAAAAATAACGGAGCGGACCGTTTTGTTTTTTTGGGGAAGTGCACCATTAGATCTAACAAGAAAAAGAAACGCTACCACCTTTTTGCGCGGTGATCGTCAGGTTAGTAGTCTTTTCTCGAAACGGAGTTTGGGAATCGCATATAGACAGGGGAAATTGTATGTTAAGGCCCCAAAACAAAAAAAATCAAAGGTTTTTTTTTGCAAAAAAAAGTCCAAAAAAACCTAAATGTAAAATGCATTTATTTTTAATTTAAAAAAAAATTGAAAAGGGCTCCAGAAGGAAATGCTCAATTGGCTAAAGCGGCAAGTTCAAGACAGTTGCACTCATACTTGATTGTCCCGATTATAGTGATAGAAAACAGAAAATATTGATTTCGGATCAGTGGATATCGTATAAAAATTGAAAACATTCTTCAAGTTTTTGTCTCTTAACATGCAAATCTCTCAGAAAATAAAAGAAAAAAACAACAACAAAAAATACAGTAAAATGGCGCCAAATTAAATGCTGTGGGCCTACTACTGGCAACAAACTTGAATACCCTGCTGACGCCACTATTCTATCAACCCACTGGCTCCCCCCCAAACCATCATCCAATTACCTGACCTACCCCCCCACCCAATACGCACACCAGACACACATCAACACAGGAATATGACGTTGTCTTGTTCACACCAACACTGATTCAGATGATCACCAGGGGCAGCAAACGCTACAAGACTAACAATATAGGTTAAACAAGGCGAATTCGTATTTACGCGATGCGTAAAATTTCCCCGCCGAATATCGCGATCACTCAGTGACAACTAAAACTGCACCGAGTTCCACCCTAAGTTGGCCATCACTCGTCGCCAAAACAACTTGAAAAGACAAATGGTAGGCCTAAAGAGCTCAAGAAATCTTGAAAATCAATATGCAAGAAAATCCTGAAAAGCACTAAAATTTAGTAAAAATATGATATATTACTCAATTTGGCAACACGATTATGAAAAAACATACATGTTAACCACATTTTAAATTTGGAGCCATACGGGCTCTGGAAAAGCGGCGAAACATGAATTTTACGTATTTTCACATTTTCCAAGAAATGTAAACAGGCTGGCAACCCAAAAAATGACCCACGTGGACCCACCCGAACTAAAAAAAAACTCGCCCAAAATCTAAGCAGGTCAAGAACTCCTCAGCCTGATTCCTTCCACCAAGTTACGATCTTATACGCCGTACAGAACTCCAGAAAAGTGGTACACAAGCATTGCGGGAAAATTTCATAAATATGCAAGAATTAGCTACTTAATTAGCATTTATTTTACACCCAAACTCTCATCAGGTTGGAGAAATTCTCGATTAACCGCCCGGCATTTTTTTCCACCAAAGTTACCTCATAGTAGGCCCGATCGGAACTCCATGAATAATTGTGCACAAGTTGACTTTGTCAGTGCACTATTGATCTTTTCCCTTGACCTTTTTTCCCTACCCCCTGACCATGACCCAGGGGAGGACCCTGGGTGGGATGAATTACTTGTGAGTAGGGGCTATCCCCTCCTAAAATATACCAACCGTTTGGGCTACTCTAGCTTATCCAGAAAAAAAAGATAGACCAAAGTTCAGGGTTTAAACATTTTTATCACGGACATACAGATCGATAAAGGGTACTCAGAAAAGAATCTACACACCGAACTATAGGCGGACCATAACGTCAAAAGGAAGTATCACATTTGAGAAAGTTAAAAGATCTTAAACCATCAATTTACTTTTAACAGTGTTAATGTAAACATCACTCGATCGGTGCAGTAGGTTTGAAGAAATAGCGAGTAGTAAAACAGTCAATGGACACTTCGCTTCCAAGTTGCTCCAATAATGCAGATTGATTGTTAACTACGCTGCCTACTTTGGGTATCTGTTAAAAACTGTTCTTTTCGTTCCCAAAGAGGAACGGGGACTGTTTAATTATTTTGTGAGTTCAATAGCTAGTTTTGTTCGTTGTATTAGAGTAATAAACAAGTAACCGTGACATAACAAAACCCAACAAGAAAACAAAACATGGTAAAATAACAAGAATGATCACGTTTAAGATCATCTTATTAAGAACAAAAACACATACAACTGTAGAAAAAGGAAAAAGGTGAAATATGTTAGGGGGTGGCACTTGCATAGACTGAATGGAGAGTAACCCATACGTTAACAGGGGATAAAACTGAAAAATAAGGTTATTCACAATAGTTTTTATTAAAATTAGACATCTTATTTCCATGAAGATGTGGGATTCAAACATTTAAATATATAATGAATGATTTGGAAATAAAAATTCCCGGGGTGTTAATCTATACCTTGTTATTGAAGTGCTCTGCACGAGGACAAGAGTGGTGGTAAACATTGGTCGACCATACAAGGGCATTTGTGCTTTTCAGATTATGCCGAACTGGTTTAATTTTTTACTTGTATTATGGCAGGCTTTGGTATTACATAATCTGAAAGCATTTTTTTATCAAAACGAAAATCTACAATCTGAATCATTTTAGCAAACAGAAAAGGGGTGAACATTTGGTGGTTCAAACCGTTCTTAGTTTTATAATGCCACAACCCAAGTTGAATATCAAACTTTACTTTCGTTTGCAATATTAATTTCAAAAGAATACTTCTTCTAGGAAAGAGCCTGAAATGCATGAATGCATTTAAATTAAATGAAAAAGTAAGTTGCCACTGGATGGCGACGAGCCATGGTTATTAAAATAAATTGTCAAAAAGACGGAAGATGTCAACTGACAGTTCGTTCTTTTCTTAAAATTTTACGTGGAAAAAAGAAAAAAAGTAAATTTGTAATGTATGTGCAATATTATATTGAACCTGGTGCAAATTAAATATCATGTCTATCTATTTTGTTTTAAAGGAACAAAGAATGACAAAGAAATGAAAGAAGTATTGCTTATTTGTAGCCTGTTCTGTCTGAATCACTTTATTACAAAACTTGGAAGGAATGGGAGAACGATGGAAGGTGTGTGTAAGTGTCCATTGAACATGTGTTACATAATCGCTATTTCTTCAAAACTACTGAACCGAATCGAGTGCTGTTACATTAAAATATTGAAAATAATTGTGCGTTTAGATTCTTCTTACAAATTTATCAAATGTGATACTCAACTTTGGAAGGTATGGTAACCAATCGTTAGGGGGTAATTCTTTCTGAGCACATGTTACGGACATACAGACATACGGGACTACAGACATACGGACGGAGCCCAATTTATAGTCCCCTCCCGACTTTATTCGGCGGGGACAAAAACCTAAGTTTTGCACCCAACCCCCTTCCGCCACCCCCCCCTTGCTTACGGTATGTGGTATATCAGGGATTAAAACAGTAAAATATAGTATATAGAGACATTGAGGAGTAGGAAGGGCTTGTGTATGGCCCAGGCCAGGGAGATAGTAACAGAAATTATTTACAGTATCATATTATGATGTTTTCTCAACGTTATTACAACTTTGAAGAAAAATGAATTTCTTCCATTTGACAGTCTGCATCATTTTTCAATTTCCAGAAATTGTAGAAGTAAAAATATTTCCCTCGGGTGACCTGATAAAATATATGGTCAGAGTTATTTAACCCTGATCTATGTATAAAGCTAAATGGCATTTACATAGACATTCCCCTTACTGTCAGCCACAACTCACCACCAAATCAACCATGTAAATAAAGGAAAACTTTCCTACCTGTCAACCAAGTATGATTCACTGAGCCTGTCAAACCAAAGTACGTACAAAATTTTGTCAGTACAGGATCTCCCTCACACTTTTCTCCTTTCTTCCATGCAACTTTTGGTCTTTTTTCAATGTTTTGGCTTCTGGCTTTTTATACTCGATTATCTGATATGTGACCCCGTACAATTGTGCAGAGGTGAAAAATTCACTGAGGCGCAGGGACTTATGTTAATCATTTATTGTGAGGAAGTCAAGGCCTGAATACACTATGTCCGTTTCCATACATGATGGAAATTGTATTTGTGGCAGGTGAGTGGGTGATATGACCGGAGTGTCCTCCCAAAATAATCTGGTGTGGCACATGCATTTGAATTCTTTCATTTCAGCTCCGACTTAATTGAACAGGTCCAAAACTCCAGGGGGACAAAAAGTATCAAGTATTAACTAGCATTTCAGCCACATTCTGCCTTCTTGATGATCTACCTAATGCACTTGTGATCTACCTTAGAATTCACTTAGATTCACGGGCTAGGGTGCTACATTTTTTTTTCTCTAAGTATACTAGTCATTAATTATAATTCTCTGTATCATTTGCCTATCATATGTTGAGTATAAATTTAGGCCTTGGCTTAATATATTTTTTTTGCATGATCTTTGTTGCCATATTACTGATTTCCCTATGTCTTACAGTATTAAGTTCTATACCCTTGTTTAACTTGGCCTACATGATTATTATCAGCTCAAGCAAAGGTTGCCATCTCAACCCACTCGTAAATCATTATGTATGGCTTATCATCACTCCTTTGCCTTCTCAATTATTGTTAATCTTCTCCTCCTCTCCTTATTGCTCTTCATTGGGTTCACTGTGCAGCGTGCTACATTTTTCTATACGATTGTTTTTTGTAAAGCCAAGGCTTATGATTGTATATCACACTATGTTACTCCTCATGTCCTAATACAATCATATTGTTTTTGGTATTTTTGTTTAATTTAAACAGTATATTAGTAACCACACTGGTTATCATTTAAATTACCTTTTTCTGATAGACAAGTGCTTTTGCTATATTAAGCCTTTCCCCCCCCTTTTTTTTTGTAAGACTTAGATGTTCTGGTGTTGTTTAATTAATTAAGTTAAGTTTCTTGTATCTTGCTGATACTTAAGTTTTTGTTCTAAATAATCCTTAGTTAAATTTGTATTTCTTAGCCCTTATTCGTTTTTAATCTGTCCTTGTCTTTTATGCTTAGTCTTGTCTGGGACCTGTCAACACATCTTGTCTACAGGTACATGTATTATTTTAATATACCCGGTTTCCATTTGATCTTCTTCGAACTTCTCCTTTTTTGCAAACGACCGCATCCAACCAATCTCTCAAGTTTCCCCCCTCTAAGCTCTCACACACAATTTCTCTTTCTGCTCTCCATTCTCTCTCTCTTTTTCTATCTTTATAACCCCCTCGAGATTATTTCCTTGGACTATTTTCAGTATGCCATGCCCTGCTATTACGAA
Source organism: Ophioderma brevispina (assembly GCA_023653785.1). Lineage (NCBI taxonomy): Eukaryota > Metazoa > Echinodermata > Ophiuroidea > Amphilepidida > Ophiodermatidae > Ophioderma > Ophioderma brevispina. The sequence goes on along the minus strand of JAMKCH010046238.1, from coordinate 8,661 downwards.
CTGCCATTTAACCCCACCAGGCTTCTGACGAGACTTCCGCGCACATTTAATTGAATTTTTTCACAACACTAAATTGAAAATCATCCAAATTAATTCGCTTTGCATCAATCCGTTACTCCCAGACACCCTATCATCTCAAACATGTGACCACCCATCCTTCACCACACCCACAAATAAACTCTCTGGTTCTGACTCCTGCTATCACACGACGACAGCTTTAAAACACTAATAAAAAACCATCAAGCAACGTCATTTTCCATTATTCCATTTCAAAACGGCCCGTAGTATCACAAATCATAGGAAGAATGATATAACATACATTGATCACCTCAACCCACTCTTCTAGTCTTTTTTTTAACATTTTCAGAAAAACATGGGCTTACTGACACCAATCACCACCTCAGTACTTTAATGCTACACGTACATTCCAGGAGCACTCACTGGCAGAGGAGGGGAGTTGTCTTTACATAAACAAGAGCACCAATGGTGCTAAAGCTTTCATAAGAAAAGTGTGGGGGTAGCTGAGTGAGGTAGTGTTTGATTTTTGTGCTTGTTAAGCAATAACAGCACATTTTTTTAGAGTACCCCATTTTCAAACTTTTTGCACAGTTATGTTGGAATAATGTTAGGGAACTTACACCTTGCGAACGAGAATGTAAAAAATGCATATTTATTATAAAATAAGCGATTTGTAATTGAAATTGGGATCCTAGAATTGTACTTACCAGCTCTGCCGGAAATTCTAAGTTAATGTCCGTCCATGACGAAATAGAGCCACCTATAGAAATTACCTCTAAAACTATGACTTGCCCGCCAATAAAACAACTTAATGAATGAGCGTTAGATACGTACATGGCGCTTATTTCCCGGCTATTTACCTTGGAGTTCGCTTTCAGCAGCCAATGAATTATATTATCTCCGATATTAATTATTCTAATTACCAAAATTCCTCGTTTGCTACACATAGAAATTTTCGAGCTTGACCATTCACAGGTAGTTTACAGCCCAGTTATCAATACAACCATTGTAAAAATCTAAAAATGTTTGAAAATGGGGGCACTCTTAAAAAAGTGCTATTATTGCACCACTTAAGTACAAGTGACTCATATAGTTCCATTTTTTTGCATACGGACCTCACCACAATGTGATTAACTACCAAGTTTCATGATAATACAAACATTTGGACTTTGGATGATGGTCAGATGTCCTGAAATGACTTTCAAAATTGTTGGCATGGAATGTTGACCCCACACTCCCGAATTTCATTGCCGATCCATTCCCAACTAGCAATTATCATCTTTATAATTATTGCCTTTTGTTGTGGAGATGATGCATGCATGCATGTTCAAAACACACACACACTATACAGATATAAACACATTACTGTATAACGGCATACAGACACAACAAGCACACACGGACGGACATACAGAATTTTGATTAGTAGGCGTCTTTCCTGCACTTCCATGCAGACGACACAAAAAATAAGGTAGGGTTTTACTTTTAAAGGTTATTATTTAAAAAGAAAAAAGCATGACACATAATACAAAGTAGGTGCAAACGGAGGCATCTATTGTAATTACGGCACATCAAGGTCTACTTTAGGCTTTGAAGGAACAATGATCATGGTAAGGGTTAAGAGCAAATTCAAAGGCCAAGAATACAAGATGATCTCGGAGGGATCCGGGGCTCGAATTTGCTCACACTTATCTAACATGCGTTTCCATTTGAAGAATGTTGAAATTTCAGCTTTTTGTTTCATTAGTGTTTTGAAATTCCATATAGTTTCACAAATATTGCTCAAAAGATGCATCAGATGCAAATAAAATCTTCAAACCTTCGATTGACTAACACTCTGAAAAATACCTCGTCAATTTTGATGAACATGTGATCTTACGAAGTTTTATGGTCAAATTTGATGGAAAATCTTGAAGAATCTTCTCAACATTGAATTTATTATGGTCAAATGTTTTGATAGAAACTGCGTAAGATCATATTAACAAGGCATTTGAAAATTGATATAAAAAGGGGAGCATAAAGTTCCAAATGATTAAAAAATACCGCGTTCACAGAATGAATTTGTCCTCTGCCATCGGATTTGTAATTGAGGGACAAGGGTCACATGAGGTGACCACGCATGGGACACTATGCACAAGTTATCTAAGTGTCATGAAAAATCGATCGACAGATGTGGATACAACAAGCAATTATAATTCTGACAATGTAAAGGTCACGCGAGGTCACCAACATGTGGGACACTACAAGGGGCAACTGTATCTAAGTGTCATGAAATCGATCAACATAGTGGATAGACCAAGCAATATTATAATTCTGACCATTTCAGGTCAATGAGGTCATAACAGGTCACATGAGGTCACCAACATGTGGGACACTAACCCAAGGGTAATAATCCTAGTGTCATAGAAATCGAATCCAACGTATGTGGAACACCAAGCAATTTTATAATTCTGAGCAATTATGGTCACATGAGGTCACCAAAATGTGGGAATTTATCTAAGTTGCCATATAAACTCGAGAGACATATGTGGTACACCAAACAATTTTAGAATTCTGAACCATTTGAAGTCACACGAGGGTACATGAGGTCAGCAACACGTATGATCGACATGTGGATAGATCAAGCAATATTATTAATTCTGACCATTTTCAGGCCACATGAGGTCACCAAACATGTGGGACACGAACCAAGGAAATGTATCGAAGTGTCATGAAAATTGATCGATCATATATGGAACACCAAGCAATTTTATAATTTGGACCATTTTAAAGGTCGCATGAGGTCACAAAGGTCACATGAGGCATCAACATGTGGGACGCTACCAAAGGGCCACTGTATCTAAGTGTCAGAAAAATCGATCAACAATGTTGGATACACCAAGCAATTTCATAATTTGACCATTGTAAGGTCAAATGAGGTCAAAAACATGTGGACACCAGGTTCATTCTATCTTGTATCATAGAAAATCGATCACATATGGGGATCCACCAAGCAATTTTAATCATTCTGAGCAATTTATGGTCACATGAGGTCAACAACATGTGGGACATACCCAAGGGTCATTCTATCAAGTGTAATAGAAAGATCGACTATGTGGATACATAAGCAATTTATAGTCTGATCAGATTCCGGTCACATGAGGTCACCAACATGTGGACACTACCTAAGGTCATTCTATCTAAGTTTCATAGAAAATCGATCGGACATATGTGGATATACACAAGCAATTTTATAATTCTGACCATGTAAGGTAAAAAGATAACATGATCTTCCCCCCCCCCCCCGGTCATCAAACAGTGGGACACTACCCAAGGGCCACTGTATCTAAGTGTGCATGAAAATAAGCATCACACATATGTGGCATACACCTAGCAAATTTCTAATTTGACAATGTTAAGGTCATAAAGGTCAACGACAGGTGGGACACTACCAAGGGGGCCATTTTATCTAAGGTGCATAGAAATCGATCGGAATATGTGGATACCACCAAGCAATTTTAAATTCGGACCATTTAAGGTCAATTGAAGTCACCAACATGTATGAACTACCCAAGGGTCATTCTACCTAAGTTGTCATAGAAATCGATCGACATATGTGGATACACCAAGTTAATTTTATAATTATGGACCATTTTAAGGTCAACGAGGTCACATGAGGTCCCAACATATAGGACACACCCAAGGGTCATTTATTTAAGTGTCACAATCGATCGGCTTATGTGGATACACCAATCAATTTTAAAATTCTGACCATTTTAAGGTCGCACAAGGTCACCAATGTCACCAAAATGTGGGACACTACCCAAGGGCCAAGGTATCTAAGTGTCATGAAAATCGATCGACATTATGTGGAACACCAAGCTATGTTATAATTCTGATCATTTAAGGTCCATGAGGTCACAAGGTCAATAAGGTCAATAACCATGTGGGACCACTACCCAAGGGCCACTGTATCTAAGTGTCATGAAAATCGATCGAATATGTGGATACACCAGCAATGTTATAATTTATCCATTTTAAGGTCACACGAGGTCACCAAGGGTCCACAATTGAGGTCACCAACATGTGGGCCCTACCCACGTGACATTTAATCTAAGTGTCATATAATCGATCACATATGTGGATACACGTACCGTGCAATGTTATAATTCTGACATTTTAAGATCACATGAGGTAACCAACATGTAGGACACTACCCAAATGTTCATTTAGCTAAGAGTCACAAATAGATCGACATAGGCCTATGTGGATAACACCCAGGAATTTTAAAATTCTGCGACTTTAAGGTCACATGAGATCACAGAGGGCAAAGGTCACATGAGGTCACCAACAGGTATGCAGAATCGTAACGCAACTACCGCAAACCGATATACCGACAATTTAATACCGGTTTTACCGGTATATAGGTTTCTCCCCAGTTAATTTGAACATAATCAATGATCGGCCTCAGAGCCGCTTATCCCTGTATTGAATGCAAACCTGGAAGTATTGCGCACAACACCCGAGGTCCTTCCCGCTTGTCATTTCCAATGTGCCGTCTTCCCGATACTTGTTAATTACACAGCCTCGTTTGCTAACCAAGAAATGCGACACTATTCATGGCCATGTCTTCCATTAGGGGGGGGAGGAGGGGCTTTCAATCAAGTAAATAATAGTCATTTTAGCTTGAAGGCTTAATCCCCTGGCATAAAATGTGTTACTCGCAAGGTCTCACCGCTCTTTATACCATAAGATCCGGACCCCGACATTTAATTACTTAATTGCGCGGCTTTTTATTTTTAATAACTATATTTTTGTCTGTTAACTGTCCTGAATTGTCATTCATCTGTCATGTATGTATCTTCCTGTTTTGTAAGTTGTTTATATGCCATCAATTTTAATTCAAAATACATTTTCATGGCCTAAAAGTCAATACAATTCGGAAGAAATCGAAGTTTATTGCATGTTAAGTTACAGCAATAAGAGCAAGACATTCTAGCAAAGATTTCACACACTCATGAGGGAGACATGTGCGTGGAACAAGTCAGAAACTGGCCTCGGCGGTTCATGACGGAGCCCGGGGACTGGCCTGAGCGAACAGGGTGGACTGTCCAACGTAGCTGATTCACCAATTGTTTACGTGATTTGAGAGAACCGAAAGGAAGCAGCATCAAACTTGGAGGGGAGATTTCTCTGCAAAATTCAGAGCAAGGACTAGGAGAACATGTAGGCTATGCATTTAAATGATTTTTACACCAACGGATACACAGTTCTCTGCAATTTTCAAGCTATTACTGTATCATTCTGAGTCGCTTTTGAGGCCTTTGCATTACATCCGTTACTAATTTACTATACAGTACTTACGCGTGGGAAATCCATGACCTCATGTCGTGGGAATCCCCGCCGGGCCTGGAGGGGGGGGGGTACGTGACGGGTTTTCAACTCTGGCCCCTGAATGGTTCCGTCCTCTTCTTAACATTACATGGATTACACATTTTTCAGAAACCAGCAAAACATCTTCACACAATTTTGGGGCAGCGTCGCATTGTGCTTGTTATGCTAATGTATGAAAAGATAATGAAACTGACAAACTCGCACTTTTATCTTAGATTTTCCCCTTGAAATGAATTTAGATTAATAAATACTTTATTTATGCAGGAGCCACTAGGGAAAAGGGTCAAGAGTTGCGTCGAATGCGTAACAGGTCTAACTGGAAAGCTGGGCTGTGATAGAATGACTATTGATGAAATCAACCGTACCCAGTGTGTGTCGCCCGGCTTGATCCGACTTGGCAGGAAAATAGTAACCTACCGGCAACCCCCCCCCCACTCCCTTTGCCGTGATTGAAAAATAACGGGGAATCCCAGGTGACGTAATTGGAAATCTACTACAAACATATCCACGGTCTTCACAAAATAATTACGTCGTGATTTCTTCTGAGTCCGTATACTGCGATAGATTATAAAACCAAAGGCCGAGAAACAGGTTTTTTGTTCATACACAAAGTTTTTAAAGCCGTAAATTCTGCTTCGTAATTTGCCAGCTGGAAACAGTATGGAATGTCGCGGGTATAATTAACGGCCTTGCAGTCGTCTTTGCAAGGACCACGGGGCTGGAATATTGGTAATGAGTATTTGAACTTGCGCAATGGACCAGGGGAGAATGGGGTTGCTTTTTGCACATGTTCGTGGATTGTTTGTTCGATAATAACTTTAAATATAATATGACAGATTTTTGACACCCCGGGTTACACTGGACTTTTTTTAATGAAGTTTTGGTACAAGAATCCCAACCACAATCATCGAAAATTAAGGAGTTATACAAATGGCAATGACAGAAAGTCCCATAGTACGGAAAAACGAGTCAAGCTGGCTCATATTATGGTATGGTACCTACCCAAATCCTTTCGAGATGTTGGAGCTGCTTGGTTTGTGAAAATTGTTTGACATTGTGATTGGTTCCATTTAACGTTATAGACTCGTTATTACTATCATGACTATGTCCTGATCCTGATTCTAACCTAGTGTTCCCGGGGCTGTGATCAATGCTCATTGCAGGCCTTCTCAACACTATTTAGTTTAAAATATCATTATGTTATCAATTTAAGATTGTACAAATATAAAACCCCAACCCGGCCCCCAGTGCATTCCATCCCACTGCATTCCGTGTAGGAATATGTATACCACGTACAAACGTCCGTGGGTATGTATAACCACTGACCTCTATAACATGATGGCCGGATGCATGGCAGAGGGTACATGGCAGGCACGTCGTCATACATCGGCAGTTTGGCCAGTTGTCACGTTGTAGACTTAGCAAGGTCTGCCCGAAACTGCTGCAGACTAACAATATGTGTTTGCTGAGAGCGCCGGTTTGTGAGGTGCCGGGTGTGTGTGTGTGTGTTGTGGGGGGGAGGGGGGGGGGGTATGTTTAAATATTAAAGCCTAATGCAATTGCGGGTGGCAATGTCAGCATGGGGCACGGCGATGGGGACATTATTAATTTATAACCTTAATGGTGAATTTTCATTCACAAAATAGCAAGTTGCATCGGATTGTTCGACTATAGGGAAAGTATAATGCCCAAATATCAAAATTTATCCTACAAATACTCATAGGCCTAACACAAACTCTTTAGTGAGGATAGTGATGATTGGCTGTAATGCAGGGTTCTATTTCAACAAGTACAGGCACAGGAATTGGTCGGAATTCTCATGCTATGACTTACGTGACAATTATTTCCCGTAATTGGTAGGGAAATTTTATTGTACGCGTGCAAAGTCCGTTAAAACTGGTGGTCCATTGGGGCGAGTTGGCGTTATTTGGGTAGGTAAGCCATTACCGGATTTATTAGCCAGCTTTGACCCCAAACGCATAGAGTAACGCTAGGCCACCGGCTCTGCTAAAAGACTGCTATCCACAGTTGCGAGTGGTTTGTTGCATTTTCCAGGTGGAATAAGGTTCCCATCCAACGCTACGCGTTTGAAATTGATAAAATGGCCTATAGCTTGCATTGTACATTTCAATCGTTCGGTGTATTGTCAACACTTACATGCAAACTATTGGGAAATGTGATCTATTGTAAGTAAATTAAACAATGCAATGATGCTGAATAGTTAAAAAACATTTCATGTACACTACACGAATGTTTAGCCAATTCGAGTTCTGTTTGCGTGTTCAGTTGTGCTGCGAACATCACGGGGGTAACGTGTGTTCGGTGAACCTTGGGCAAAATTGGTGGCCAATGGGACCACGCTTTGTATATAGCAAACATGTATAAATGCCAAATTCGGAAACAACATTGCTAGGTAGGGATTACTATAAAGCTACCCAAAACAAGAACGGAAAATTGTAAACATCTTGCAAACCTCAATCAGTCAAAATAGCCATGAATATTTACGTACCATGAAGTAATATAGTAAACAATAATACTTCATGCAAGAACCAGGGATCCTAAATAAACCTTATTTCGAGATTGACCCTATCCTATAACTGATTCAAAACAACCTTTAATTAAATGGTATATTCTTCACTTCCGTAGCCGACCTTTATAAACTCGAGGATGTTAATTAAGAGGTGGGGCAATCATGCCCCAGGAACATGCGTTGTCAGCATCCCAACAGCTGAGGCCAACATACCATTCACAATAAATAAAATTAAATCGCCACAAATCCCTGCGAATAAAATGAACACAAAACACATACAAATAAATATCATAAACAAACTCCCTCTTACAAATATAAAAATAAATCTATTAATAAAAGAACTAACATTAACAAAACAAAATAGGCACAACTCCGAAATAAAACAATAACTGCCAGATCTATCGCACATGCGCATGGAAAGGGGAGTGGGAACCCGACCCTAACAAAACTTGGTAGCGCCCACATAAATATTCATTTACAAACACCTGCTGCCACTTCATAAAGACGATGGGCTACATCCTTGAACGGAATGATTTGTACGTAAACGTAAATATAAGCACAGACACAGTGCATCAGGATGATTCTGTGCTAGTGTTGTTTATTCGCAACGTAGATTAGGACAGTTTTATCTAGGTTTCGCTACTTAAAAAAATCGCGCTTTCGACGGCCGCGTTCGCTACTACAAACAAACACATCTCACGTATATTGGACTCTGATATCTGGGTACGGGGTTACACATG
>JAMKCH010046237.1:0-16175 GCA_023653785.1 Ophioderma brevispina | reverse complement strand
ATAAAAGTCAATCTTACATAATGTAAACATTTTAATTATGACCAGAACACTACTTAGGGGTTCATAATGTCACATGTTACGTAGTTGATAGGGAAATGGCATGCAATGTTTGCTTGGCATTACCGACGACCCCAAGAAAGCCAACTGTTTTGATCTTAATATTTTCACTGTGGAGTACATACAAATTTTGAAATCCAACAACATAATCATCACAAAAAAAACTGTTTGTTGCCTCTCTGAGTAAAAAAAAAATTCATAAGCTTCACATGAATAATATACTTTTAATAGCCAACTTGGGTAATTTAATATTCTATAAATTGAAATAATTATGCAAATTTTGGCAAGTCTATCTATCATCCATTGCTGATTTGTAATTCAATTTGCATAAAATTGTAACTGAGGTCACATGATAGTATTAGAAATAAGTTATGTCTCTGTTCAAGTTTTGTGCCAAAAACTACAATTTTTCAAAAACTTTGGGATAAAAATCTGAAAATACTGTGGAAAAAAATTGCCTTATAACATTGAAACATCATGCCCAAATCATATAAGGAATGTGTGAAGAGAAGTGATAAAAAAATGATTTTATACTTTCACTAAGTGTTGCACTTGTTCAATGACAATAGACTGGCAACCAAAAACCAAATTGTTTTTATATTGAACCTAGACTTGGCATCTTGCAAAAGATACCCAGCACTATAGCATTAAGCTTGTTACTATCAGGTCAAAGATCATCTGAGCAGTTCTTTTGATGTCTTCAGATGTATGGGTAAAAGGTGTGGTGTTGTGTGGTGCTGTGTAGTGGCATAGAGACCGGGGGGCGAGGGCAAGTTGCCCCCTCTGGCTCGAAAAGCGGGACGATATGGACCAAAATAAGGATTTTCATCCCTCTTCTTTGGGAAATTTTGACCAATTTCAGCCTAAATGTGGGCAAAATTAAATTGGACAATTTTTCATGCGCTACGCGCACATTTTGTCAAGTTCAGGCTTAATTGGAGCAAATCACCGGGACGAATTACGTATTTGCCCCCTTTGGTGAGACGACTTGGAAATCTTGCCCCCCTCTGAATCAACTGTCTCGGTATGCGACTGGTGCTGTGTGATATGGTGAGATAATCTCCCAGGTAACTGTGATGTGGTAGTATGGATGTGTGGTGTGGTGTGTTATTTGATGTGATGAGGCCTGTGGTGTGTATATGTGTGGTGTGTAGTGTGGTGTGTAGTGTGGTGGTGTATATGTGTGGTGTGTAGTGTGGTGGTGTATATGTGTGGTGTGTAGTGTGGTGGTGTATATGTGTGGTGTGTAGTGTGGTGGTGTATATGTGTGGTGTGTAGTGTGGTGGTGTATATGTGTGGTGTGTAGTGTGGTGGTGTATATGTGTGGTGTGTAGTGTGGTGGTGTATATGTGTGGTGTGTGTCTGTGTGCCTGTATGTGTGGTGCGGTTCTTGCAATGAGGCATGTGGTGTGGTGTGGTGTGATATGGTGAGGTGGTGTGATGTGGTATGGTGTGTTTGAGTGTTTGTGTGGGGGTGGATGTACTCAAGCACTCTAATTGAAGCCATGCCACTATACTCTGTCCAGCTCGAAGTACGAAGTAGCGACGTGTGCGTATACATTGTGCCGACTTTCAACGCCCGCGTGGGTTAAGCACAAGCACACTGCAACTGAAAGGCGGCACTGGATGTACGCACGCGTCTTCACTTCATACTTCAGACAAGATAAAGTATAGAACATTGAAACATGGCAATCTATGCTGCAGGCTAAGCCAGTTTAGAAATCAAGAACTATGCTACCTACATAACATATACAGGCAGTTTTACCTATCTAATGTATCACCATGCAACATTCCTAAATGGGTATCATACTTCAGTATGTTAGCAAACGTTTTGAGTAATGGAGATCCAATGCCACATCATGCTCTATGTTCAATACATAACCATTCTCCTGACATAACTGAGGAAATGACATGTGAGGGTTTGTGTGCATAATGTTCCTGCATGAGGGTTGTTTTTGTTTGCTTGTTAATTGGTGTGTGTTCAAACTATAACTGCAACAAGGTCAATTTGGTTCCCACAATAGGCAGTACAATTGAACATAGCAAGCTTGAACAAGTATGCTTGTAGAAACTGGTTCGTGATGGGTTGCCCGCTGTGTGATGTACGTTCGTTGTATTTAAAGGCAAGAAATAACTGTTGCGAGTAAGTGACGATATCAGTAGCTTCCAACATTGCATTGCTTTCCAAAGGAGGTTTTTGTACAGGTACTGCTGATGTGAATTGTTAGGGGTTTAAAACATGGCAAATTAACCGTATTGATCCCAAACTTGCATTTTACAGAATGTTTCATCTCTAAACATGTCACATGATACCTGGTGGGAGTGGGATTCTTAAGAGAGGGTTCAGACTCTTAGGGTTATCGCATGGTCACATACAAACATTTTTTTAAGGCTTTAGGATTAGGGTTTCAGTTGTACGCTTGGTTAGGGATATAAAAATAGGATTACGGCGCAGGCTTGAAAATTAAAGGAATAAAATAATCAAAACTGAATAACACCTGGGATAATAATTTTTTGTAAGATCTTGCCAAGGTTTAAAGCCTGAATAAAGTGTAAAGGTAAACAACCTTGAATGGTGAAATTGAGATCATGTTACAGGGAAATCAGATGGCTATACAGCCTCAAATTGAGCCAAGATATGGAGTAGTGTAGTTGTGATTTCATGTTGTACACATTGCTGAAGGGAACTTGCTGCAGTTTTTGAAAGAGTATCTGCTAAGCATTTGAAGTACAAAGAGTAATGAATGAACTAAAAGAATAGCAAGTATGATAGCAAGAAGTGCTTTATAGAATGAACAAATCTTTTACAGACAAGATTTGCATTGTATGGGATTACAAATTGGTACACGTAAGAAAGTGAATCAAAGTTGTTAATGACTTAAGTGTTGAAAATTACAATTAGGTTATCTAGAGGAGAATGAGTTCTTGTATATGATAGGCTGAAGAAGCAAACCTGTTTTGAGCAAAGAGCATTAAAATATCATCACATGCAATATACCATCTCCCTTGCCATTGCAAAAACCATTCCCCTTATGAGTAAAATTAAAATTGGGGTAATCCATATGAAATGCACACTCTCGTATGGTAGCCTTCATCAACCCTTCCACAGAGGGGGTGTGTTTTTCAAATGGAATTGTCCAACAGGCTATTCAATTTGGAGTCTATTCTCCACTGTGAAAGACTTAACTGGAGTTTTCCACAGATGATATGGATTTCAAATGTAGTCACACAATGGGCTATTCCATGTTAAATCCATACACCCCCCTGGAAGACTAACTAAACCTTTCACAAGGAATGTGTAGTTTACAGAAAGTAATAGTCCATTATGCATTGAGAGCAATATTGAAATGGTTCCAATTTCCTGTTTTGCTGTCAACACAATCTCAATCAAACATCTAATGTGTTTTCTGACAATTCATATAATGAAATCTTGATATGCTTTACACATATTGTAATCATTACCACGCTCCATTCACTTCGTCTACTCCAAATTGAATGGGCTCCCAGCTGTATCCATCTGGTGGTATGTGTTTCATCAAATTTCTCAAAATTCATGTGATTTGACAAGCATGTGTATTGCATACCAATGAGCATTAGTAGAACTCATTTACATATATGCTTGTCCTAAAATCCAAAAATCAAATTTCTCTAGAAAATCTCTTAATGTATATACCTGAAAAATTATTCTTTTGTATCGTATTGAAAATCAGGTGTGCCAAAATATAGGTAAAATGGGTCGTTTCATGTTTTTCGTATCTATATAGGTCTCATTGAAATCTTTTGTCCTGTGTGATCATCACAACGGCATTCCGTATCAATTTTGCTTCTCAGTGGATTGCAACAAACCCATATATATAAGTACACTGAACCGTAAAAAATGAGGTTTCATACAGATGAGTCTGAAGAGCCAATTGCTGGAATATGAAGATTTGTTAGTTATGATGAAACAATGTACATAACAGCCTTGTGTTAGATATTTAAATTGACATAGTGTTTTGATTAGTGTTTCTAGTATTAATAAGTATACGTACGTTGTATCAAAACTGATAAGATTGGTATCCAGTCCCTCCTGTGGTTGCTGTGGCTGATCTTGTGGGGCTGCTGTAGTTGAAAATGAGAACAAACGAGTAAAGGGAGATAGAGAGAGACGAGAGGAGAGGAGAGCAGAGGAGAGGAGAGAAAGAGATAAATGAGAGATAGAAGGGAAGGGAGAGAGAATTTTATTAGAAAATACAGCAAGTTAAACTTACAAATCCCCTGATGGGAATGTAAATTTTGACAAATTAAAGCCATAATTATACTCTGTCCAGCTTGAAGTATGAATGTACCAACTTTCAGCGCTAACGTAGTCAAAGCCCAAGCGCACTGCAATGAAAGGCCGCACTGGGTATACGCGTGCTTTGTCACTTCATACTTCAAATACGACAAAGTATAGTCATTCCCAAATTTAAAATGATGTCTCTCTCTCAATTGCATCATATCAGTAATATAAAGTGTTTTATTTTTTTGTGAAATGAACACTGAAAGCCTGTTAAAGCTACATCAAAATGCCATTTTTTACAATTTCACAATGTCGTTAAAGGTGCAACAAACAAGAGATTTCAAGTCATCCATATTTTCTGTCATATGTGGTGTTTTCATATAGATTAGACACTCAATAGATTCCATACCTTTTATTCGGCTACAGAAATAACTTAAAATGAAAACAAAAGGTGATTTGTTCATGCTTATATTTCAATAGACAACAAAGGCTGAATTTCCTATTTGCTCCTATAGGAAATTAGGAATTCCACAATTTTTGTACCAAAGAAACAGTTTTCAGCTTAATCCTTTCAAAATGGGGACATTTTTGATAGAAAGCTTTACACTAGTGCAAAAATCAGAATTTTCACATTTTTTAAGGATACCTGTTATTCGAAATCTCTCGTTGCACCTTTAATATTGGAACTCTCGGAATGAAAATCGCTCATATGTGAAAACTGTGCTGTTCTCAGCTTTGGCCTTTAATTTACTACAACAAATTTCAATTCTGTAAATAACTCAACTTCAACAAATATTGAAGGCCTGTGCAGCGTACACACCAGTGTGGCTAATACACTGGAAATTCAATCACAAATGCACAATTTTTAAGAGTGGCGCCTTGTGTACAGTGTGGCTTATATTCAGGGAATTACAGTACTTACCAGGGTTTTCTGCTTTGACATCAGGCTGACTAGCAGAGACAACTGGTGGCTCTGTTTCAACTGGCTTAGGATGTGTTAACTTCAATGGTAACTCCAATGATGGTTCTCTGTGGAACAAAGTGAAGGAATATGACTTGGTGGTTTGATGTTGGATTTGACCACAGTAGAGCATAATTGGTGCTACTGAAATCCCTTATTCTATAGATGAGGTGACATGTGACGTCAACGCCGGGCAACAAACAAAGCACTGCCCGGCAGTATGCGTGAGAACCTGCAGGGCTTGTGCTTTTAAAATTCGCGCTCAATCAGGCGTGATAAGGCTATTGAATACTGTAACTGTATGGGCATATTCTTCGCACCTCTAACATGTCAGTAGACCAGGTGCTAACTTGTGTTTGTAAACATTGATGTCACCTCATCTATAACAAAAGCTACGACAAAAGAAGAAAGCATATTCATTCTTTTTAGCTCTTTTCCATGTGTTTCCATAAGATACAAAATTTACAGGTGGAGCTGTTTGTTAATGTAGGGCTTATTTCGGAAAATCAACCAAAATTTAGAAGCTAAAGATAGGTAAAGGTTAAGGGATGGGTTAATTTAATTCTCAAATGCTCTATGTTATATTACAATTGCATGAAGGATTGACTGACAACAATTTCACATATCTACAGATAGAGTGTCATTTGTTTTTAATTAAGTGACTGGTCTTTGCCATTCACTGCACATAATCATATCATGCATTCTTGATTTGACAGTTTGAAAACCCTGGGCCCTAATATTTAATCACAATTCTATTGCCGCCTGCAAGCTTGACATTGCGCATTACATCGTCTATATGATGAGATTGTTGCGATACTACTACGGAGTGTCCCAGATAAAAAAATTATCCTAATAGTGCCCCCAATTTCAGTTTTTTATTAAAGACACTATCAGTGATTCACCCGAAAGAGTCAAAATATTTGAAAATTGCAGTAATAGCTTAAAAGTGAAGAATAAGTCTCTATAATACTCATAATTTATTTATTCCACCTGAAGAATTGCCAGAAAAGGAAGAAAACGGCAGTCTTCAAAGATATGACTCTCCATTGAATTACATGTTGTAGTAAGTGTCGGTACGGACAGTAATGACTAAAATATCGGATTCTGTGCTTATTAGGTTGTTTCTGGAAATCTTGCCCCCCTCTGATCAACTGTCCTCGGTATGCACTGGTGCTGTGTGATATGGTGAGATAATCTCCCAGGTAACTGTGATGTGGTAGTATGGATGTGTGGGGTGGTGTGTTATTAATTGATGAGGCCTGTGGTGTGTCTCTGTGGTGAGATGTTGTGTGTGTGTAGTGAGTATGGTTGGGTGTGGTGTAGGTAAGTGTGTCAGTATGGTGTAGGTATTGGTGATGTGTGTGTGGTAGTGGGTGTGTGTCTATGTGTTGAGTGTGTGTGGTGTGTATATGTGTGGTGTGTAGTGTGTGGTGTAAATGTGTGGTGTGTATGTGTGTTGTCTATGTGTGGTGTGTCGTGTGGTGGTTGTATCTAGGTGTGTGGATGTGATCTGTGTGCCTGTATGTGGGTGCGGTTCTTGCAATGAGCATGTGGTGTGGTTGTGTTATATGGTGAGGTGTGTGGAATGTGGTATGGTGTGTTTGAGTGTTGTGTGGGGGTGATGTACTCAGCACTCTAATTGAAGCCATGCCACTATACTCTGTCCAGCTCGAATTACAAAGTAGCGACGTGTTGCGTATACATTGTGCCGCTTCAACGCCCGCGTGGGTTAAGCACAAGCACACTGCACCTGAAAGGCCGGCACTGGAATGTACGCACTCGGTCTTCCTTCATACTCAGACCAGATAAAGTATAGAACATGAAACATGGCATCTATGCTGCAAGCTAACCAGTTTAGAAACAAGAACATGCTACCTACAAAGCAATACAGCAAAGTTTTAACCTATCTAAGTACACCATGCAACTTCTTAAATGGGAGACATACTTCATATGTTTAGCGAAACAGTTTGTATTGGAGAGTTCAAAATTCACATGCTCTGCTTCCCTATGATAACCATTCTCCTGACCTAACTGAGGCAATGACTGTGAGGTGTTTGTGTGCAATAAGTGTCCTTCATGCCAGGGGGTTTTGGTTTTGCGTGTTAATTGGTGTAGTTCAAACTAATAACTGCAACAAGGTCATTTGGTCACAATAAGGCAGGTTAACAATTGAACATAGCAACTTGAACAATTATGCTTGTAAAACTGTGTTCGTGTGTGTTCAGCCGCTTATTTTATTTACCTTTCCTTTTCTTTACTCGCACGTGTCAGATCACCATTTTATTGGCGTACGGTTCCGATATCAGTTCGTCTTGCCCACCGACTTCCTATTCGTTCGCACAAGTGTATTACGGTTTTGTCCCGGTCCTCGCACTGTGATTGTTCGGGGAGCACTAACCCATGGCTCACCCATAACCCGTCTTGCCTGACCCCACCCTTTCAATTTTGCCGACCTTTTTCCCTCCGTCCCCGATTCACCCTGCCGCTCCCTTGTTTGGGAGTTGTCTCTTACCGCGTCTGTATTCCTCCTGCAGGTTCTCTCCTTGGGTCCCCCACCGTTCCCCCCCATCTTTCTTAATCCTGGTCTTGGGTCTTGAGCGATTCTTTTGGATCCATATATCGTCGAATGCGCTTTTGTCTTTCGTCTATAACCCCGCAACTCTTCTGCGCACGCGCTGTGCTCGCGGGGGCTTCATTGACGCGGCTGTACCAAGCGTATTCCGCTTTCCGATGGGGAACGCCGCGGCCGGTAGGACTTTCATCTACCACACCCATTGGTGTCTTACTATATTTTAAGTGCGTCAGCGTCTGATTGGGGGGGTGACGACATCTGGGAGTGTCTTGCGCACCCCCAACTTTACCTCCGGAAAGTGTAGATATACATCCGTGCAGGTGGCTACTGGTTGTATGAAGTGCGGTTCGCTCAAGGAACGGAAAGGGGAGTGGTGAGGCCGGATCGCCGCCGCAGGCGTTCTCGGATAGTCTGGGGCAGTGAGACTCCCCGAACCATGTCAAGTGTGGTTGCTGCCCGTACTAATTATGAAGAGAGGGGATTGTTGTCCGCGCGCGGAAATGGAGTGGTGCTCGGCGCCGGGGGGGCCCCGGAGCTCGAGTAGGTGGGGAGGGTTTCGCTACCTCGGGCCCATTTTTCCGAAGTTTATGACTAGTCAATCGGAAGTCTTTCCCCTTTTGTGCCTTGCCCCAGAATTGTCTTCGTGGGGGTGTACGGTGCGGAAAATCGGACGCCATTGGAGCCGCTCCCGGCCTCCTTGATACCGCTTATTTTCAGCAACCCTGCGCACCACTCCTGCGGAATCGCGGGTTCGCGGACGGTGACCTTGCCGGCCGGGATCTTCCCACCCTCTTGGTGGGTTCTTAATACCTCACTCGTCCCTGTGGCGGAGGCGTACCGCGGTGAAGGGGTCTATGGGTCCGATGTTTCCGGAGGAGTAAGGACTGATATTAGGGGGGTGTTGGCGGCTTGTGCTTAAAAAAAAGGAGAGGTCGGTGGCGTGGCCGAATTTAGTTTACGTAGTGGATATTAGGGGGCAGGGGTCTAAAGTCGAGAGGTAACTAGTGTTGTCAATGGAGTCAGGCGGAGGCGTTGCAGTTTCGATTTCCTGAAGGATGGGGGGGGGGGAAAACCGACCCTCGTCACGAACGGGGGGGGGGCAGTTTGGATAGTAGAGGGCTGAGGAGAAAGGTCGGAGTAGGGAAAAAGGCGGGCTGGGTAGAGGAGATGGCAATATAGGTGAAGGACTGGAAGGTCTGGTGAGCACTCGAGCAACGCGTGGGATGCATGGATCGGCGGAGGGCTTCCCCGACGGTTAGACATTCAAAGAGAGCCATCAGTAGTTGGGGGAGAGATTGAGGGTAGGGGTCAAGTCCTGGGAGGTTCAGGCGAGTGTTGGGGATAAGACAGATGAAGGTAGTGCTTTTTCTTGCTCATGGTCCTCTATACATCTGATCAACCTCCCCAGTGGCGCACCTCCATAGGTGATGATGCCTATGAGAAATCCTCCTCCTGTGTACTATTAAACCCCTTAGCAAGCTTCAGATCTCTGCCTGTTTTTTTGTGTATATTTTAACATTCAATTGCGGCCAATTTGTCCGCCTTCAAATGTGTTAAAAACTTAGAATTCCCTCTATAATATAAATTGTCCCAAAATTAGATTAAAACTGGAATTAAAAATTATGAGATTTGACCATTTTGGACCAGTATACACACACAGCTGGCAATTCTGTTGGTAAAATTTAAGTGGCGGTAAAGATGGCCACTTTCAAGGAATTAAACCTTAAAAATTACCCATTTTTTTGTCAGATATCCACATAACACGCCGAAAGAAATAATAAGTCATATTAAAAATCTGTCTAATAATAGCATTGTCAAAGGTGTGCATAATGATTTATGATTTGGAAAGAAGAGAGGATGGACTTAAGGGCCAGTTGGAGGGGCATGTAAGGGGTGGGAGGGAGACGCATGTTGATAGGAGTAACACCGCCCTGGTTGAGGCACAACTGTGGGCGTCTCGTCCACGGAGCGACCGTTCCCCTCCTATGACATATTCTGTAGAGTCCTCCCTTGCCCGAGCCTCAATCATCCTTTTTTTCCGAGGAGGTCCTATTTCTTAAATTCAAGAGTCGGCCTAATAAAAAGCCCCGCGTTCAGATTTTGAACTCGGTGATATTGGCCGCCCTCGTTCAATTTTTTCAATAAGTTACCCAACCAAACAAAAATACCAGCTCTGGGTTTTAATTGGTCACACAACACATTTTTTCCATACTTAAAATTCACATTTGCATCCTAATTTGGGGGCCATATAAGATAATTTCTAAGTTTTAACACTTTTTTGATGCAAGAGCGGACAAATTGGCCAAGCCATAATTGAAGTTAAATATCTCACAATAATACAGGCAGATATGAGTTTTCTAATGGTCGACAGACATGTTTCCTTAATTTATTTTCTCTTTTTATGACTATACGACTCAATAAAATAGGCAATTTGCACTGCACCAGGAGTCACGAAAAACAGCTTTTATTTTATCCTTTGTAGTAAATTCTTTTGAGGTCGGCCATGTTTGGCTGCCATCTTGCATCCGAAGCAAAACAACAATAACAATAATGCATGGTGCAGAAAAGCTTGCTTAATGGCTCTAGGACGAAAAATATGTGTTTCTTGTTGTTGAGATACGGGTTGAAAAATATATTTTTCTCTGTAATTGGCGATCCGAATTTGCATAAATTTGTAACCTAAAATGCACGTGGGCACATTTTTTGACCTTTTTTAACATAGCTCATCGTTTTCCTTCCCCTATCTAACGCATTTTTTTCTGATATAGAGACATTGATTTAGAAAATTGATTTCAGGGGGGGTGCACGATACCCCTTCTACCCACTAAAACTCCTGGGTAAACTAATTTTTCCTTGTAAAGATCCTTGCAAGGTTTCCAGAGCACTGCATACAGTGTAAAGGTCAACAACCTTGAAATGTGAAATTCAGATCATGTTACAGGGAAATCAGATGGGCTTATATCCGCCTCAAATTCAGCCAAGATATGGAGTAGTGTAGTTGTGATGTGCATTTGTACACTTGCTGAAGGGAACTTGCTGCGGTTTTGGAAAGAGTATCTGCATAAGCAGTTTTAAGTACAAAGAAGATAATGAATGACCAAAAAAAGAATAGCAGTAGGATAGCACGAATGCGTTATAGAATTAAAACAAATCCTTTTAACAGGTTAACAGACAAAGATTTGCATTGTATGGGATTACAAGTTGGTACACGTAAGAAGTTGAATCAAAATTGTTAATAGACATTTCCGTTTTGGCACCTCCCCCTTCGGTTCCTCGCGGCTCTGCTTCTGTATATGATAGCTTCCGACGCAAACCGGTTTTGGGAGCACCGCGCCTTAAACATTCATCATCACATACAATATACCCACAAAATACCGATCTCCCTTGCCATTTCCACCCCCCCCTTTCACCACCGCTCCGCCTTCTCGTCCCCCCCTTGCCCCTTGGGGTCCCCTCCCTCATCGCCCATGCCCCCTACTCATCAGTCAAACGTCCTGTGTCCCGCCAATCCTCCCAGCGCCAACAGCCTTCCCCCCGTGGGGGTGTTTGTTTTTTTTCAGCCCTGGCCCCCCACCACCACACTTTTACTCAAATCGGGCAAGCCACCGTCTCTTTCGAAGCCGCCCTTTTTCCTTCACTCTCTACTAATTCTCGCCACTGTTGAAAGACTTAACTGGAAGTTTTTTTTTTGTTCCCACAGAAGATAACTGACTTGGATGTCCAAAAAATGTTAGTCAACACCATGGGCTATGTCCATGTTAAAAATCCAACCCACTGCCCACCCGCTGGCAAGACTAACACTAAAAACCCTTGACTTTTTGGTACAAAAACCTTCTCAGCCAAGGAATGTGGTAGTTTACAGAAAATAGTCCCATTATGCAATTTGAAGCAATATTGAAATGGTTCCAATTTCTGTTTTGCTGTCACACAAATCTCAAATCAACATCTATCGTTGTTTCTGACAATTCATATAAATGAAATCTTGATATGCTTTACACATAGTGCAAATCATTACACTCTGCATTCACTTCGTCTACTCCAAATTGGGAAATGGGCTCCCCCTGTATCCCATCTGGTGGTTATGTGTGGCATCCAAAAACCATCAATTTCTATTTCCTATGTTTTTCCTCAAAAAAATTCATGTGATTTGACAAGCATGTGTATTGGCATTAACTCAAATGACATATAGAAAAAAACTCATTTACATATATGCTTGTCCTAAAACCAAAAAATTTACAAATTTCTCATAAAATCCTCTTAATGTATATACCTGAAACTTATCTTTGTCATCGGATTGAAAAAATCAGGTGTGCAAAATATCGGTAAAATGGTCGTTTCATGTTTTTCGATCTAATATGTGTCTCATTGAAATCTTTTGTCCTGTGTGATCCTCACAACGGCCATTCCGTATCAATTTTGCTCTCATGGATTGCAACAACCCATATGATAAGTACACTGAATCCCCGCCCCGTAAAAATGGAGGTTTCAGCAGATGAGTCGGAAGAGCCAATTGCTGAAGATGAATATTTTTAGTATGAGAAACAATGTCATACAGCCTTTGTTAGATATTTAAATGACAGTGTTTTTATTAGTTTGTCTAGTATTAATAAGTATACGTACGTTGTATCAAACTGATAAGATTGGTATCCAGTCCCTCCTGTGGTTGCTGTGGCTGATCTTGTGGGGCTGCTGTAGTTGAAAATAAACAAACGAGTAAAGGGAGATAGAGAGAGACGAAGAAGAGAGCAGAGGAGAGGAGAGAAAGAGATAAGTTAAATAGAAGGGAAGGGAGATAAATTTTTTGAAAATACAGCAATTAAACTTGAAATCCCCTGATGTGAATGTAAATTTTGACAACTTAAAGCCCATAATTATACTCCCTTTGTTGGGTCCATCTGAAGTATATACATTGCACCTACTTTCAGCGTGTGCGTATTCAAAGCCCAAGCGCACTGCCAT
The DNA here is from genome assembly GCA_023653785.1 of Ophioderma brevispina. NCBI lineage: Eukaryota > Metazoa > Echinodermata > Ophiuroidea > Amphilepidida > Ophiodermatidae > Ophioderma > Ophioderma brevispina. Next base: position 3,365 of record JAMKCH010046237.1, on the reverse strand, counting down.
GACAGCCCGCACTGGGTATACGCGTGCTTTGGTCCCGTTCATACTTCAAATACGACAAAGTATAGTCATTTCCGCAAAATTTAACATGATGTGCTCTCTCTCAATTGCTCAGATCAGTAATATAAAGTGTTTTATTTTTTTGTGAAATGAACACTGAAGCCTGTTCAAGCTACTCAATGCCATTTTACAATTTCACAATGTCGTTAAATGTGCAACCAAACAAGAATTTCAAGCCATCCATAGTTTCTGTCATATGTGGTGTTTTCAATAGATTAGACACTCAATAGAGCATACCTTTTAATTTGGCTACAGAAATTAACTTAAATGCAAACAAAGTGATTTGTTCATGCTTATATTTTCATAGCCAAACAGCTGAATTTCCTATTTGCTCCTATAGTAATTGAATTCCACAATTTTTGTACCAAAGAAACAGTTTTTCAGTATCCTTTCAAAATGGGGACATTTTTTGATAGAAGCTTACAATAGTGCAAAAATCGAATTTTCACATTTTTTAAGATCACCTGTTATTCGAATCTCTCGGTGCACCTTTCTATTTGGAACTCTCGAATGAACATCAGCTCATAGGTTGAAAACTTTGCTGTTCTCAGCTTTGCCTTTAATTTACTACAACAAATTTCATTCTTTAAATACTCAACTTCAACAACTATTGAAGGCTTGCAGCGTACACACCAGTGTGGCTAATCCACTGGGAATCAATCACAAATGCACATTTTAAGAGTAGCGCTTGGGTACAGTTGGCTATATTGCAGGGAATACAGTACTTACAGGGGTGTTTTCTGCTTTGACATCAGTCTGATACGAGACAACTGGTGGCCTCGTTTCAACTTGCTTAGGATGTGGTAACTTTCAATGTACTCCAAGATGGTTCTCTGTGGAAAAGTGAAGGAATATGCCTTGGTGGTTTGGTTGGATTTGACCACCGGTAGAGCATAATTGGTGCTACTGAAATCCTATTATATAGATGAGGTGACAAGTGACGTCAACGCCGGGCAACAAACAAAGCACTGCCCGGCCGTATGGCGTGAGAACGGTACAGGGATTGTGCTTTTAATTAGGCGCTCCAATCAGGCGTGATATAAGGCTATTGAATACTGTAACGCTATGGCAAATTCTGCGACAACCTATAACAGGTCAGTAGACCAGGTGCTAATTTGTTTGTAAACATTGATTTGTCACCTCATTCTATAACAAATAGCTACGGACAAAGGAAGAAAGCATTATTCAGTCTTTGTAGCTCGTTTTCCATGTGTGCCATAGATACAAAAATTTACAGGTGGAGCTGTTTGTTAATGTAGGGCTTATTTCGGAAAATCAACCAAAAAAAATTTTAGAGCTAAAGCTAGGTAAAGGTAAGGGAGGGGTTAATTTAATTTCTCAAATGCTTTGTTATATTACAATTGCCTGAAGGATGACTGACAACACTGTCACAATCTACAGATAGAGTGTCATGGTTTTATAAGTGACTGGTCTTTGCCATTCACTGCACATAATCATATCATGCATTCTTGATTGACAGTTTGAAAACCCTGGGCCCTAATATTTAATCACAATTCTATTGCCGCCTGCAAGCTTGACATGCGCATTACATCGTCTATACGAGCGATTGATTGCGATAACTTACTACGGAGGGTCCCAGTAAAAAAAGTATCTAATAGTGCCCCCATTTCAGTTTTTTATTAAAGACACTATCAGTGATTCACACGAAAGAAGTCAAAATATTTGAAAATTGCAGAAAAGTAATAGCTTAAAGTGAAGACTAAGTCTCTAGAATACTCATAAGTTAGTTATTCCACCTGAAGAATTGCCAGAAAGGGAAGAACGGCAGTCTTCAAAGATATGACTCTCCCATGAAAGTACGTGTTGGTAGTTAAGGTCCGTAGGACAGTGTGACTAAAAATATCGTTATATTCGTGCTTATTAGTTGTTTCTGGTTCTTATATTTGCCAGGGTATGTTAGGGTAGCCGTTATTTGTACAGATATGCAAAAATATGATTTTTATGATTTTTTTATTTTATGATTTAGAAAACCACTGATAGTGCCTTTTAAATATTTATGCAAAGTATGTTTACATTATTTGCAAAGTAAAAATCAGTACTTTTCATAAGAGCAAATCCCATTTGATTTGAGCGCATTAATTGACAAGGTTATGTCCATTCAATTAAAATCATGTTTTGTCACTTGCCAACAATATAATAACTTTGCCAATCAAATTTGGAGAGCTTAAACATCAATTGTAAATTAGCCTAATCAGGATAAAATGCCGTTATCCTGGATATGCATTATTAGTTTAAGTGTGGATTATATGGCGAGAATTAATTTTATTAGCCTTTGCTTGCCAAGTCACAAATTGGGATATCTAATTTTACAAGTTAAAGAGCTTGATATCACGACCCAAAATTATAGTAAGGGATATGTGCATAAAGACAGCCTATCTGTGTTACAAGTGGAAAAACAGTCCAATTTTGTTTAATTGACCACAGCTCATTCATTTTGGACCCAAATTAAGGCTGCTTGTTCCGATTTTGCATTATCATGTTCTCCACTGATATGAGGAGCTGGCATTGTACACACTGACCATCAAGTACCGTGGGAAACCAACTTGCAATTTGCTGCTAGACGCGAATTGCATAGTGCAACGCCCAATTCACTACGGTGCTAATATTGATGGTTACCACTAAAATGGTAGTTGTTATCTGTATCTTGAGAAAGAAATTGATTTGAAAGCTGACATTCCGGACAAATGAGAAAAAAAAGAAAATACAGCCTTCCACCTGATATACAAAATGATACTACTTCCAGGTAAATCGGGGGGGGGGGGGCAAAAGCGATCAGAACAAACACCTTTAAATGAGGTTTGCTCTTTTAATAAAGCACTGAAATGTGAAATAGATCTATGCATTAATGTTTTTACAAAAAGACCTGACATTGGGGAGCGCTTTTAGGATTTTTTTTGATACTACGTAACTCCTTACACTGCCATGACAAGGTTCACCTGTGCTCATATTCAACTATTTATTCCGAGATTTTACTGTCTTTAACATTTCCAATCTGAAGGAGAAAAAAAAGAGAAAACAAAAAATTCACTCTAAATATTTACAAAACTGAGTCATTATGAAAGAAAACAATTTTATAATAATTTACAAATGAGTGATTGATCACTTTCTAGGGGAAGAAACAACAGTTATGCCCAAAATTGATTCATCAAACTACATGCAAAATAGCAAGATAAAGCAATGAAAATCTGATCAAGAGAGGTCCCCTTGATAGGTCATCTGAAGTGTACCTAAAGGGGGACGGTCCGCTTTATCAGTTTCATATTGATAGATGCCTTCACCTCAAAACC